>CAEGAD010023987.1:0-66508 GCA_903067055.1 Poeciliopsis paucimaculata
CTCACGAGATGTGAAGCAGCAGCAGCATATATATATATATATATATATATATACGCATATATATATATATATATATATATATATATATATATATATATATATAATATTACAAGAGTTCACACAGCAAATAAAAGCAATATTCATATGAGGAGAAGCATAAGCTATATGCACAGAAAGCCAAATGTGGTTTACTCTGATAGACATATATACTCTTATTTAAAATAATTGTTTTCTAGAGGCATTATGCAATGAAAAGCCTCACACTATCTAATACAGTGGATAAAATGGTGGATTTGAAACTCTAAAGATACCTTAACCCTCCATTAATTTTTTTTTTTTTCCTCTTTACTTAATTAAGTGAGTTGTATATCGTTTTATTTGTCTAACCGTTTGAAATAAACCAGTCAATTACTGATTGCAAAATCAATTTCTGGGTATTTACTGCCCCATAGCGGCAATAACGCGGAATTGAAAAGGAACTGACCCTTTGTTTAAATATTTGCTTTTTTTTTTTTTTTTTTGAGCCACTTAACTCTGATCTACTAAATCTACAGGTGTTAAATCAAATTAACTACATATTTGTACATTCCTTAACTTGGCATTTAGCAAAGAGAGAACTGGAAATGAGAACAAGATGCTATGTTAGCACCAACAAGGTAATTCTTGAAATGATTTTAGCTAGAATCTTGACATACAGTGGCTGGTGTCACGCATTCATAAATATCAGTAGATATCCTAATCTGGACAGATTTATAACACTAAGCAATTTTTAAGCATTTCAAAAGTGAGATTGACACAATAACATCCAACTATGTGGTTGTATGCAATGTTACTTTTGATTTTGGATAAAGATTTGTCATGTCTCTAATTGGATATTCTGAATGTAGAAAATCTTAGTAGACACATATATGGTGAGCAAAACAATGATTCACCTGGTTTAAGTTGTGATCAATTCACACAATTTTTTTAAAATAAATGCAGCAGCGGATGTCGAAAGTGTTTCTGTGTGCAGGAGGCTTTGCATAACGATCCAGTCCATGTGTGTCCGGTGTCGAAGGAACAGCTCGTGAGCAGATTAAAAAACATAAAACTTCAATTTTCAGTAGCCTTAAGTGTTGCTCAGATGAAATGTTCATGTTAATCATTTACCAGAAGTGAGACCAAGTTACTATTTTGTTATCAACCAATAGACCTCAGTGCGCCCCGAGGCTGAAAGTGGAAGTGGCCGCTCTGCATTCAATGTTTGTTTGTTTGTTTGTTTATTAGAGTGTTATTGGGAGAGGGAAGGGACACTTCCTTCCACCAGGGGGCAACACTGTGTCACTCTCCTGAACTTTCTTTCGCAACCTCTGTTTTGGAGGAAGGTGGTGCTATTGTGGACAAGCTGCTTCTGCCACGCGCTTGGCGCTCCTGCAGATGAGCGTGCGTTCTCCAGGCTGTCCTCGTGGATCAATGCTGAGAGGCGGCCGAGCCCCTTGTGACCTCTTTCCCTTTTACTATGTCTGCAGAGGCAGCAGTGATGCTCCGTCGGAGGATCTGAAGCCTGGTGCGCGGATGCGTTTTTGAGTGCGCTGCAGCCTGAACAGAAGAAACACGATCTGGCAGACTGGATGCAAACCACCCAGGATGTTTTAACTGCGCTGCCTGTTAACTTTTTGTCTTTTTATTCTTTTTTTGTTTTTGACTTCATTTGGATGTCATTTTGTGGGAGTTTTCGTGTTGCTCTGCAAGGAGTAGGCATGGTTTTGCGTACTGGAAGTTTAACCCTGCTCTCCTGAACTCCCCATCTTTTTAGTTTTTTTTTTTTTTTTTGGGGGCGTGGGGGGGTTTTTGTTGTTGTTCTTTTTACCACAAGTTTATAACCGCGTCTGCAGGAGGATTGAGGCACGAAAGAGCAAATGGCCAACGAGCGCAAACCGCGGCTCTGCATCATGGCAAAGGGGGACAGCGGGTACGGGTTCCACTTGCACGGCGAGAAGGGGAAGAACGGCCAATATATCCGCAAAGTGGAGCCGAGGTCCCCGGCGGAAGCGTCGGGAATGCGCGCCGGGGACAGGGTGGTCGCGGTGAACGGAGTCAACGTGGAGAGAGAGACGCACCACCAGGCGAGTGCATCTCCACGCGTGGGCATTCATATTGAAGATTGTCACCCGTGTTACCGGATGGGCCATCTCTGTCTGCAGGGGGTCCATCAACAGGTCATGCTGGCTGAAGCAGGACAATCAGGCGCCCACTGCTCCAATTTTTGTTTTTTGTTTTTTTGTTGTTTTTTTGCTGTTTTTTTTGTTGTTGTTTTTTTTTTTTTTTGGGAAAAAAAACAAACAAAAGATTGCGTTTACTTTATAGATTCTTACTCGGCCTAAAAAAATAAAAAAAAACTTTCCACAGATGAGAACGTGCTTTTCTAGACAGCAACAGCCTGCGCAGCACGTCTGTGCCAAGAAAAAGCTGCAAACAAGCCAACCCGCTGCTGCCACCGTAAATTAGGTTAAAACTGTCTCCAGTTCTGCCCGAACTGGGCTGTTTCTCTCCGAGGACTTGGCTCCTGCTCACAGAGAGTCTGAGGGGGTTTCATAATTATCTGTATACAGCCCGTCAGGCTCTCTCTGCGACCTTGTTGCAGCAGAGATAAAAAAAAAAAAAAAAAAAAACACAAGCTGTTGGTCGCTGGGTTCAGCTCTCAGAAGATTCATCCGCTCCGTCCTCTCATTTCAGTGGGACAGATTAAACTAGTCGGATAATGATGTTTGATATTTAAACTGTTGCAGACCACTTCCAAAACAGACCCTCACTCATTATTACACAAGAGATCAGGATCATTTGGATGTGTGTCACTGATTATCCTGAAATTGATCTAATGCTAGGTTTTGGTTTTACAACTATGGTGGCCCATTCTGGACCACCAGAGTTGTGCTTTTCACATCTAGAGACGGAATATTTTGTCTATTCTGCTTTGAAAATTAGCTCGGTTAGCTAAGATAGAGGGCATCTGTGAACATTCATTTGCAAGTCTTGGCCACAAATTCTCGGCCTTTGACTGGGCCATTTAAACTCGTAAACAGGCTTTTCATCCAAAGCAGTCCATTGCAGCTCTGGCCGTAAGTTTAGGGTTTTTGTCACAACAGAAGGTGTGTCCTGTAGCACATTTTCAGGATTGTCTCTTCATCAACACAAACTTACGTCCCTGTCTGGAGCTGCACAGTACAACAAATCACAATCATCACTTTCAATTTCAACTTGTTTCATATTGCAACACAAAGAATTGCCTGGTTGCGATATTTTCTGGATCATAATATCACAAATTTTCATGCATTCAACCTTTGCATGTTAGTGACTGAGAGAGGGAGAATAGATAGCAATAAATATGGTCATTGTACTGTTAAACATTATCACAATGTCATGTTTTTACTTATGCGATGCAGCCTTAACCCTCTCCCTGCTGAATTAAAGCATTCCCACAACATGATGCATCCGTCACCATGTTTCACAGAGGGGAAGGTTTGTTGTTGGTCATGTGAAGTGCAGCAAGATTCTATTAGCAAGCTTGGTGAATCACAAAGAAAACTGGTTTCTCTGGATTTAGGGTCTCGGGGTAATGCAGGCCACACTTTTAAACATTTTGTTTGTGGAAAAACTTCACATTTTTGTTAGTCTGTCACAAAAAAGTCCTAGTAAAATGCATTAAGGCTTGTGGTTTGTGGTTTTAATGTGGCAAAATGTGATTCAGCGACTTTGAGCACTTTTGCGAAGCGCTGTTATATCAAAGCCAAACCTGGATAACGAGAATGATGAGTCTCTAAATCGAATGATGACGACTTGTCGTGTCCCTCCTCCAGGTGGTGCAGCGGATCAAGGCAGTAGAAAATGAGACCAGGTTACTGGTCGTTGATCAGGAGACATACGAAAGCCTCCGCAGCCTGCATCTGATGGCCACAGAGGAGATGGCTGTTCTCGGGACAGAGGCTCTCCCTGCTGCTTCCTCCCCTCCAGCCTCCACCTCGCCGACACCCACCTCCACTCCTTCCTCCCCCACCAAGAAGCGTCAGAACGGCTCTGTGTCCAAGCAGGGCAGCCAGGTGCAGAAGCCCACCAGGAGGTCGCCTTCGAAGGCTGCGAAGAAGGTAAATATGAATTAAAGCCATCATCTTATTTTACAGTGAGAAACCGAACCCATGTGCCAACAGATTGCCAGTAGTGAGTCATGTCTCCTCTGAGATTCTCTTCTCCCTGGACTTTGTTTTGTGGCTGTCATGCCAGTTTAAGATTGGATTTGTAGATGTCGTGCAGGTTCTGCGGGCTCAAATTCTCGAGTGCTGATGAGGGAGTAACAAAGCTTAGCTGGAAGCAAGCCAGACGTTGTTTCAGAAGTAAGAGTGACCATGAAATGTCAGAAGGTGACACCAGCAAGAAGGCATAAAGTCTGGGTTGTTAAAAGCTTGAAGAAAAAAAAGCTTAGGTCTCCCATTGTGGGCTGGAAGTAGTTTTTTTTGTTGTTGTTTTTTTTGTTTTGTTTTGTTTTGGTTAAAGGAAAATGTAACAATTACAGTGGGCTGTAATGTGTCTCTGTTCATTTTCACTAGAAAATTTAGAATTTCATTAATTTGTTTTCATATTTCAGTCCATGGTGACAGTCGTCACGTCGTGTCCACAAGACTCAGATTTGGTTTCATAGAACAACTATCAGAAATAAAACGCCGCTCCCCTTCTGCTTTCTGCATTCACGCCACATGTGTTTTTACTTAGCTTTGCCCTGCTGATATGCTTCCAGCACTCAGGCCCTTACTCTGTATGGGGTTTGACAGCTTCACTGCTTTGCATTTTAAATATCTCGGTGACTTCGTCTAGTTCTTGCCCTCTTGTCTTGGAAAGCGTGCAGCGCTAAGATGTTCTAACCCACCAAGGTCTGCAAAACAATTGTTTCTTTCTCCATGTCATTACTCAAAGGGAAAAGCTGGAAGGACACGCTCAGTAAGCTGAACCAAAAATGAATTAGCCTTTTAAAATGAAATGCATACTTTAACAGGGACTTCTATTTCCTGTTGCACCTTAAAGCAAGCTGTTCCCTTATATATATATTAAGACTTAGGATTGACACACCACACAAATAGAGCACTTAATGTCTTCTGCAGAAGTCTTTTCGGGTTGTGACAGAGGGGAAAAAAAGATTTGGCTTAAAGTCCAGCAAGTAAAAGCAAAGGGGAAAACAGACTGGTCAACAAAATGGAGAGGAAAACCCAGGATTAAAAAGAAAAGACATGCAGTGATAAGAGGAACCAATCAAGTTTATTTGTGTGGCACTTAAATATGGCAACAAGGCAGTTCAAAGTTAACCATACAGTCAACAATCTATATCCCCAACTTTACAGATCTCCCCTGTTTAAGCTGATTTGTCATAGTTAAATGTTTCAGATCTTCCAGTCAGGTATCACCGAGGTAATCTATTGTAGTGCAATAAAAAAAATGTTAAATTGTAGAACAGGTTGACCAGCATACCTCTCTAAATTTGCAAAAATATTGTAAAAAAAAAACACAAAAAAAACAATGACAGCAGACCCACCTAGAATGTTTGTTATAAAACAAAAAAACGTACAATGTTTTTCTCACTGAATAAATGTACTCAAAATGAAAACAGATTTTTTTTTCCCCATAAATCTTCTGATGTTAAACCGCTCTACTGCAATAAATTATACATCTATTTTAAGGCTTTTCAATCTGTGATTGCTGATATAAACTGATTGTTTGTTTGAATTATTAGTATTTGACACTATATGCTGTGTGGTTTGGTCCATTTTATTTTCCTCTTGCTAAGCAACGGGACAGCCAAACTGCTGATAGCGGCACATTTCTCCTCATATTTTACTTTTTAAGAGAGGTCGAAGGAGGACAATCAGGCAGCATGAGATTTAAAAGCATTATGAAATAGGACAGAGGGAATCTGAGACTCAAGGCAGCCAGAATGAAACTTGCTGGCACTGTAAGTTTACCCACTCACAGTGGGGCAGGGCTTTGGGAAAACAAGGTTTTGGATATTCACCACAGCAGTTTGGCTCAACCTATTGTTGCATACTTAACTTTTGTTCACCATAAAAGTACTAAATAACTGCGGTAAACAATATAGGCTCCACTACCTGTGATCAGGATGACATTGTGCTTCCTGGTACTATCTCTGAAACCGCAGCCGTTTGGATGAAAAGCCTCAGGTCAGGACGGTCTGAAATTGTCAGACTTCAGATGTTAACAGCACTGAGTGAGTGATGGGTCTGGAATAAAGTGTTTTAGTTTTCTTTATAGCAAAGCCTATAAAAGTGGTTTGTTTTGTTCTTGATCTCTCAACATGAACGTCTGAAATCAATCACAGCACTTACACTGCTGCATCCACTCTCGGGCGGAGGAAACACAGCTAGACACAAACTTTTCTGCATCCGTGTTTTCCTGCACATCTGCCCTATAAACATCCCAGTAAAAGATTCAGAGTGGAGTGTTTGTGCATATGTTCTCCAGGTTACATGACACTGCCTGTGGTTTCCTCAGCTTTATGGCCAGTCATCTCCAAGGTTTCCCTCCTGTTGCATTCCTCTCCATGTTTACTGCTTCTTGACTTGTGATGCAGGAAATAGCTTTCTGTGCAAATATGTTTTGCTTCTTTTTTTAATCCAGGATACATGATATGTGTGTTTTCTTCATCTTTTATCTGCTCACTGTTTTTCTAATATCACTGAAAGAGAGTAAAAATACTCATGATGGGGATTATCCATGTTGTCATCCCAAAGACAAGATCCTGAAAGGACCTGGGGACAGAAAGGGAAATCTCAGTTTCTTTGGATTTCTTTATTCCCTCAATCTCCAGTCCACTTTTCAGTAAATAAATTAGTCATTAATTGATTGGTAGCAGCATAATAACAAATTTGCTCAGTTTTGCACAAATATTAGCTTTTTCCCCTTATCATAGCTAGTCGACACACTTTAGGCTGCTGTCACGCTAAATGTGAGAAAATTTAGGAGATTTTGTGAAACATCAAGCCCTGTCAAGTGTGTGTGTGTGTTATTTCTGGCCTTAATTAATAGTGTAATTAGACAAATGTTGTGGAAATCACAGTGTTCTGCTTCTTCAAGACAGAGTATGTCTGCCTCTCTCCTTGCTTATATTTGCCTGTACATACTTTTAGAAGTAACTGTGTATGTGTCTGATCAAATGGAGAAGCTAGTGATGCTGAAAGTGCAGGAGCGTCACGCGTCAGAGTTTAACGTATCATTTTACAAAGACACACACCTGAGAGCTCAATGCTGGCCTACTTCTCCACGTTTCTCTCTCACACACACAAACACAGACTCCTACAAACTCTTAAGGTGTGTTGCTCTGTTGTGTCATTTCCCTTTGGATAAAGTGTTAGGTGTCACTTTCTCATTACAACCTTTTTTTAACCTGCAGATACGCACAAATACACATGCACACAACTACTTTTATATGGGTCTAAATGTAACGAATACATGTTTTTATCAAACGCTAACTTTGTGTCCCCTTCTTGTGATCTTTAACACAGCTTTTTGAAACATGTGTTAGTGTTGGCTCATTGCGTGCAAGTGATAAAACTGTGGAAAACCAAATACGTTTTGCTAAAACAAACACAATGTTACTGTGAACTATTCACTTCTGGGAAGGCAGGGTTAATTTTGGCAAAAGAGTAAGGAAAAAAAGTAAACGTCACCTTACGCTCTTTGTGTTCGCAGACTTTATTCCTATTACATTTTTCAAAAGAATAAAAAGTAAGGATTTTAGTTCTCAAATATTCAGAGGGCTTTCCACATTCAGCTCACGATCTGAAACACCGTGTGATTGTAGCAACCCTGTAAAAGACTGGACTGTTTGTAATTTACTTTGAATTAGAACAGATTTTTGCAAATTACACCAGAGGAATACTTTAAAATGTAAAAGGTTATTTAAAACTATAATGAATCTAAGATTTGTTTTTTTTTTCTTTTTCAGAGGATATTTAAAAAGTAAATTCATCAAACTCTACCTGCTACATTCTTGATGCTCAACAAACACCAAGGGGTTTTATCTATAAAATCATTAGTTTGGTCAGCTATGTTCATCTGTCAGCTTGTATCCTGTCTCCATGGTAACTAATTGCTCTATGAGTGGCAGTAGTTTCTGCGACTTCTTTTACTGCTTTGGATTTAAGCTCAGATTTCTGTTCTAGACCCACTGCTCTATCACCTGACAGTAAAGCACTGCCTTTGGTATGTTCGGTCGTATTCTTTCTAATGTCAAAAACAAAAATACAGCAGACTCTTAACTTGCACATCTACACCATCATCAGCATAATAAGCCATTTTGTACATAATGAAAGGTCACAATCATATACAATGAAAATTGAAGGGGAAAAATTATATCTTAGTACATAAAGACAAAATAAACGTAATGTATTAATTTAATAAAATACTTTAAATACATTATTGGAAGAGGCACACATTCCCTTCCTTTCATCTTTTGCAAGTAATCTACTGAAATATTGGTATTAATATAGTCAAATGAGAGAGAAATTTGAAATCAGAAAATTAAACATATTTTTCCTCTTATTTCTACATGTTCTCATTCATAGTCTTTATATCCATTGCATCATTTCATATATGAATAAATTATAAATTCCACGTCCCAAAGCAGATCACAAAACAACAAAAGGTTGCTCAGTGTTATGTTTCTCAGTGAATTGTGGAAAAGAAAAGGGCTCCTTTACAAGTAGATTTTGTTTCTTGTGCTCTCATCTCCCGACCTCCTCCGGACTTGAATTTCCACCCTCTGCTGGTGATAAGACATTTTCCAAACACAAATTTAGCCCAAATGTTTGCTGTTGTCCTCTCTGTTGCTGCTTCGTTCACAAGCAAAAATATAAGGAGAATTGAAGGCTTTGTTTTGCACCGATGCACACATATATTTAAAAGCAGAAAATTCGACGTATTTCTCCTTTTATTTACTATTGACAGCTCTATACATAAAAAAAACTAGATTTCCATGAGCTTTCGTCTTTTGCGATTTGGCAAAAACAAGAGAGACGTATTAAAAAATGAGCGATTCCAGATGATTCATTTTCCTGCCAATGTACATGTGAACTGTACTTTGTGTCTTCATAAATGTAGCTACATTATGTTGTTGATTTACGAAGCCTTTGCAGATCATCTGCTCTCTATGGAGCTCAGACTGAAACACATCTGCTGAAAGACCTGCGGAGCAGAGGTGTGTATTTGAGGGGGGTTAACTTATAATTACGCAATGCCTCATTTAACATGGTTTGTTTGAATTTGTCGAATCATTTCGACAAATTAAGCGGAATCCAGCAAAATTTAATTGTATCTAAATATCAACAGTTGTACACAAACATGGAGGTTTACCTGCATATTTATGCACCGCTAAAGACTCGCATGTGTTGCAGCTGGAGAAACTCAAATTTCCGACTAAACAAAATAACACAGAAATGGGGGGGGGGAAAGGTGTATTTATTCCTAAAGAGAGCTTCCAGATGAGCATCTGAAACACTGAATCAGTTTGACTTCTTATTTGATTTTTATTAAATATAAATGTTAGTACTTGTTGTGTAAGTGAAAGAGTCTCATTGAAAATGATGGACATTGTCTAATTTGAATTCAAATAAATACATCAAAATATTTTCTATCAAAATCCAGAGAGAAAAAATCTTGGATCACTGCATAGATTTACATTGAATTATAAAGATATTTTTCTTAATGTACATATTTTAGCACTAAACTAGACCATAATAGGTCAAAATGTATAATTTTTAGTTGTTTGTAAACACTAAACACATTTCCTTTGTGTTTACATTTTCTATTATTTTTTATTTGATGACATTGTTAAGGCCAGTCATTATTTTACAGAATAAACCGATGGTCAGTTATTGGGCTTTAACTCTAATAATTAGAGTTAGAGCAGTTCTCCTCATAAACATCTGGAGCTGGTAGACGAGACCCTCCACCCCAACCCCCAGCCTTGAATACCAATGTTGTTACATCAAGGGTCCTGGTTCAGTGTGTGTTTGGGCCAGAGAGCAAACCAAATTCCTGGAGTTAAAACATGAAGGATGGAAAAAGAGTCAGGGTCAGGGAATGACTGTGTCTGGTTCTGGGTGTGTGTGTGGTGGGGTAGTAAACGGACAAAGAGGCGAGCTGAGTTTGTAAGGTGCATAATGTCAGAGGAATATGAACAACTGAGTGCATTGTTTTAGAAGTGTGTGGGTGGGTATGTGGGAGCGAGCACAGCTGTGTGTTTCTGCATTATTTACCCAATTCAGAACTGATAATTTATTCCAACGTTGCTCCATGTTGACCCAGAGGATCTTAACTTCGGCGTTTCTCTGGAAACATTATAAAATATTCCTTCACACAAAGAGTTTCTGCACTTCTGATTTCTATGTATTGAATTTAGAAGTGTCTCAAAAAAAGGCACTAAATATTTTACATAATGAGGTAAAAAATTGTGGGGCTGAAGGTGTTCAATTAAAATTTGCAATTTTAGGTCAAAACCCTGTGTGTATTAATTACACACAGGGTTAATTTTGATAATAAATTATCAAAAATTAATGAATCAGTTAATTTTTGATTAATTTATGAACTAGCGTAGACTTCTGAAATATGATATTCTTCAAGACAGCAAGGAGAAGTTAATTGTTTTTCATTCCCAAATGTCAGTTTGCGTTCTTGAATCTTTTTCTTTGCTCTTATTACTTTGTATCTGCTTGGTTTGACTTTATCTTCCACTTCTATCGTAACGCACCATAAACTTAATCAAATCAGACCTGTGCTCTAACATTTTTAGACATTTAAAGATTTTAGAAAGGTCAAAACACAAAGGAAATGTGCATTTGTTGTCAGCTCTAGTTGATTAGTTTTTTTCTCTTCTCTCTCGCTCTCTCTTCTGTCCTGAAATGAGAATTAATACATTTGTATACCTAAATATGCTTTACAACAATTGCACCTAAAACTAAAACCATATATTTACATTTTTATTGTCATTCCCTAAATCACAATTAAAGCATGGAGCGTGTACCAATACTCTCCCAGTGTTTGAGTTTTAATCTGACCCAAATGCTCCGCATTATTTATAGACTGGACTACTTTAGTCAAGCTTTATGCGTCAGAATTAGGAAAGCGGTCCTGCCAGCCATCACTCATCAGGGATTAGTCTTTAAGACTTCAATTTTTGGACACATACATTTTACATAAAATAACTTTGGAGAAATGACACCTCCTCTCCTCTTCTCAATTTTGTCACATAGATGTTGGTAGTTGGATTTGGAAATGTCTGCGTACTTTGAGTAGGCTGCAGTCAGGGCGAAGACTGCTCAATCACTGCCTACACGAAAATCCTTAAAACATATTCAGGAACCAACAAAAGAAAAAAGAAATGCACACTCTGTAAAGACATAATTGGAGAACACAGGAGATATTTCTTTTTTCTTTTGTCTTGGAGGATCCATGTTGATCAGTAAGTGGAAATTAAGGTAACACAACCAAAACGTTCAACAGGTTTTCTTCTGTCTCTCTCCACTGTTTGAGACTTTTTTATACCTGCTGCATTCACAGTGGAGGGCCAGCATTTATCTTCACACAATATTATATTTATAATTCTAACATTTGCTATGATAAGTTAATGAAATGATCCTTACAGGTCAACTGAACACTTTGCAGATAGCTTTGTAAGTGATTGAATATGTAATTAGCAACTCCACTTTCACTCCAAAGTATTACATGTACCACATTATTTTACACAATAGTTGAGGATAAATGAACGTTAAAGCCATTGTAATATCTGAAAACAGGGATTTCATGTGGGATCCATTTAAAGTTTTTGCTTGAAGAACCAGATGGATGCTTGGATAGGGACATTTCCACCCCACCCGACTAAAATGTGTTAAACAATGCAGGAGGCTTTCAGAGCTCGCTTAAAAAGAAATTCAGCCTCTGTTTGTATCTCTCATGCTTGGCACTGTTTTGCATTATTTCCTGTATTTACAGCGTTGACCGGTGTTCGATATTTGCTGGGTAAACTAGAGTAATTTGACAAAAATAATAAGCAAGTGCCTAAAAACCTCCAGCTGTACTAACAGCAAAAGACGGCTCTATATTGTCAGGAGCTGAACTCAAATACACGACACATTGTTTGGAAAAGATCTATGCTTTTATTTTTTGAGGAACATTATGACACTTTCTCCCCACTTCTCACTTATGTACTACTTTGTGGTGGTCAGCCATAAATCTTGTATGAAAATATGTTTAAGGGGTATTAATACATTTGTAAAACACTGTTCCCCTTTGACAGTTAAAATAAACACAAATTGAGCGCCACCTTCATGGATGAGGAATATCTGTCACACACTGATAACAGGGGTGTGGACTCACACTCTCCCACAAACATTACATCACCGTCACATGTGAAAAACAAACAGCAGCAGAAAGAAACGGCCAGAAGTTGGACCATTGTAACATTTGCCTTGATTCAAGCTTAAATTTAAATAGATAACTTAAAAGAGAAGAAAGAGACACACACCACCGCACTCAGATGTGAGTAGTGCCAGCAGCCCACACAGTTTAGGTTGACATTTAAATGCAAATTGAGCTGAAAAGTATGTTTTTTAACCATCTCACTGCTGAATATGTAAAATATGAACGATCAAGCATGAGATAGGAATAAGAACAAGAGGGAAATAGTCACAAGGCATCCAGTTTGGATTAGAAAAAGAAGAAACAAAAAGAACGTTTGGCAGAATCTTTCCTTGTTTGCCTTTACAGACATTTGTCAACAAATCCCTGAGACTGAAGCAGAACTTACAAATTGCTGTCATTTGTAGTTAAACAAATGAAATATTTGAAATATTACACTCAAATATTTCCCACACAAAGAGCAGAACATTCAGTCTGTTGCAGTAGTAGGGTTTTAGGCTTAATGTTTATTTTGCGATTATTAATAAGTGATTGATGTGGTAAGAGGAGAAAACTATAAATATATTGTTGCACTTGACTTTACTGTATGGCTAGCTCGTTGTTACTGTCTCTTAACAGAGAGATGGTCACTGTCTCTCTGCAGTTATGGAGTCACAATGTCTGGGGTCATTTAGAAAATTTAGCAATTTTGAAGGAAAAAATAATCAAAATTGTTTAAACTAAATGAAAAATAAATACTTCACAGTATAAACCACAGGGTGAAAATAGCAATATAAATTAATTTATCATCTGCCTGCCCTGACCGCTTGTCAGAAAGCACGAGGTCGAGTGGAGACTGCTTCTACAGAAAACACTCTTTGGATAATTTGCAGCATATTTTCGAAACTGTTTTTGAGAAAAATGGAGAGTCAGACGGAGGAATTCTTAAAAGAGGAGACTCATTGCCAGGAATTAGTGCTGGTGAAGAACAAGCAAAATCAGGATGCCTGGATTCAAGGCAAAGATACTCAAAGTGGTCATTCTTTTGAGGAGGAAATTAACAGGCTAAAGACTCTTGGATGCAGAACGTGCCAGATTGAACGAGGTACACCAAAAAGCAAATGACTTGGAAAAAGAATTGCATGACGCAAAACTCAAGCTAGAACAACGCGAGTTTAATAAAAACATGCAGTGAGGCAAAAAAAAAAAAAAGGATTGAATGCCAGTGAGGACATCCTGTCCTCTGAGCTTCTGGTGGAAAATGAAGCCCTCCAACATCAGCTAAGATCTTCCCAAGAAAAAGTGGCTCTTTTACAGAGAGAGATGCAGGAAAGTACGGTCTTATATCAAGAAGTCCTTGCTAAGCTTGAACTGATATTATTAATCTGTCAGAACAGGTGGCAACTTTACAGGAAGAGCTGGAAATAGAAAGAACAGCTAGCTCTCAAACATACGCACAAGGTATTTTTGAAGATCATAAAAGGTGAAAACACAGCTCAGTGTACAGAAATGAAGAAGGCCCTGGCACTGCTGAGAAAGACGTCTGCAGAGAAGGAGAAACATCTACAGGAAGAGCTGAAGAAGGCGGAAGAGTCGTACCAGGAACTAATCAGAAATGATCAAACTTCTGTTAAAGTCCTGGTACAGCAAGCAGAGTTGTTAAAGAAGAACCTAAGTGACAACGAAGGAGCTCATGGTGAGGTATTAAAGATGAATCAGACTTTATGCAGATTTAGAAGCAGAGAATGAGGCTCTTCATCAACAATTGTCATCCCTGCAAAACGCCACCAGAGAGACAGAGACATGTCTCCAGAGTGAGCTGGACAAAGCCAAAGAGGCAAACCTGGAAATGAGCAAGAAATTCGAAACAGATGTTTTAACCCTTAAGAAACGGGTGTGTTCACTGGAGCCGGAGCTGAAAGACGACAAAGAATCTCATGCTGAGATGGCGAAAATCAACAAAATGATTTACGCAGAGCTACAAGCTGAGAATGAAACTCTTTTTCAAAAAATGGCTACAATGCAAGAGAATCAGAGAGGCAGAGAGATGCCTCCAGAAAGAGCTGGACCAAGTCAAAGACGCGAGTCGGTTCAGAAGTATGAAGTTGATATTTTAGCCCTTAGAGAAGAAATACAAACAATGGAGCAGGAACACAGGGATGAGAAATAGGAGGCTGAGGAGCTAAAACAGAAGGATGTGGAGATTGCCGAAGCAAAGGCTCCCCTCCCGGTTAAGAAGCCATTACTGAAAAAGCTTCAACATGCTTTCCTCTGGGTTTTGAGGAAACCAGAAAAATGGAAGAGAAAGAAAGCTGCTGAAGAAAATGTTAATGTTAGGGGCCAAGACCATCAAGCTTCTCACCATTATGGATGGATGTATGGATGGATGAAGATTTGTAATTCACTAGCAAGGACCACCTCATAAAGTTAGAAGTTTAAAGATTTATTGAAGAACGGACAAAGGGATGATGAATGAGGGGATGAAGGGAGGTGAAGAGGTGAAGACTCAGTGTGATGGACAGGTCGCCAGTCCATCACAGAGACAAACAATCACAGAGCTAATGGTGTTTTTCAGGAAACTCAACTTGGTTTTATAGTTGGAAGTCCTATAATTGATAGTATAACACTTGTCTAATTTCCAACCAAACTCTGATATCAATATGGTGTTTTTGACCATCGACAGCTGCTGCTCACTGGATATTTTCTCTTTTCATTCCACTTTCTGGAAGTCATTTTCTGAAATGCAACCTGACTGACGACGTCGGCTATTTTCGAACTTAAATTTTCTTCCACAGGAACATTTTGGTCGCAATGTCCCTTTGAAACTACTGAAGCCTCACAATGTTACATCTGCTCTTTTTGTTCATCTTATTGAGCAACTTCTGAGTAGCAAGGACTAAATTGGTATCCAACCTAACCAGAGGCAACAGTGGCGTTTACTTAGGATTGGAAGATCAGCATTTCAATGTTATCACAATATTTGTAATGATGGATATGTTTTACACCTTATAAATACAGAAAGCCATGAGGCTTGGTCTCTCTTAAGGTAACAAATCCCGGTTTACTGCATCTGTAAAAGTTCATCAATAACATGAAATCCCTTTGTACTAGTCTGTACAAGAAATGTCAAATATGTGTTTATTGTATAAAATTTCATGAACAGAAAATTTGTCAGGCAGCCAACAAAAACCCTATGCATTGCTTGAGAGTGTCCTACCATCCACTGATAAGAAAGGGTCATCAATCTTCTCGTGTTGACAGCCGTACACCTGTTCAACATTTTCTGCTTCATTTGTGTTAACAGACAGAGACTGAAGTTTAAAATCAGAACAAGTGGTATCAATCAACTTCAGATTCTTGTGCCAAGTCCAAGTAGTAACCATGTCAAAGTGTGGATGAAAGCTTGATCCACGACTAATGTGGTTTGCTACACAACGCTGATTTCCTCTTTATTTTTCCACATTTTCCTCCATTATTCCCAAACCTGTGCTCATGATATCTTGACATTCCTCCTTGTCTGCTCTTCAGTTGAGATCTGTCCACAGGAAACTGAATCAGCAGCAGGTACCGCACATGTTGCACATTCACACACATTGCAGTGGAGTTGGGGGACTTCATAAACAGACACCAGCTGGTTTGTCCTGCAGACACAGGCTAAACACACACACACACACACACACGCAGTAGAGCTGTTACACAATGCAGAACAGCACCAGTGGGAAAAACTGGTGTTTATAGCAATCCCTGCCCAGTGCTTAGGTTCTCATGTTCACTCAGCTCTCGTTAGCAGTGCTTCTCACTCACATCCATCTCTCAGCTCGGGTTCTTTAATCCTGTAGAGGCCTTGTCTGTTCCGGTCACTTCCATCCGGCTTTCCTTTATTTTCCTTTCTAAGTCCCTCTTTGCTCCTCTCCAGCTGCGTATCAATTCATGTCTCTCTTTTTTTCACCTTCTCCTTACTGTCTCTCTGACCCACTGCACTGTGAACTAGTTACATCTGCTCCTTTTTCATCTTATTGAGCAACTTCTAAAGCAGCTGCATGTAAGGGCAGAAATAAATGCACAAATTCAATGCGAACAAGAAACAAATGAAACTCCTATAGATCATGACATCTCTCCCTTCGTTGCCTACATTTGGTGTTTGTTTTTCGTGACTGTAATCGACCAGTATTGGGGACTTTGCGATGTAGAGAAATAAAGCAACTAGGCTGGAAAATCGTTATCAGCATGCCGATTTTTAGTAATATCACAGTTAGATCTTTTCCTTATGTCGTACAGTCCTAATTTGAAAACAGTTTTTTAGGACTTGTAATCTTTCTTTGTCTGGTTGCCACTTTTTTTTTTACCTCCGAATTACACGCTTTTCTTTTACATCATCATCTTTGTTTCACAACTGGCTACATCTGGCTTTTAGCAAACCATTTTGCTTTGACGCAAAACTCAAAGACAAATGGACTGATTCATGAGAAAGTTAAGTTGTAAAGTTGAAGTCATTGCCCTACACACTCACGCATACACGAAAGTTTCTTTGCATCAAATCAAAGGCGAGTATACCACACTCTCAAGCACACTCTTGCTTGTCCAAGCATACTTCATGGCATTGTGAGCCAACATTGAACCAGCGATCCTTGGCTGTGAAAGGGTTAACAGCGGTCATGATCTATCCATCACTGCAGGCCAGCGCTCAATTATTCAACAAGCTGAGATCCAGTTTCATCACCTGCCAATACTACTGCCAGCAGCCGCTGGAAGAGGGATAAACACAGAGTGTATTTGTAGCCACACACAAATAAAGCATTTAGAGCAATGTGTTCTCATTTTGCTTTATTTCACGTTTTAACCTCAAACTGGCTCCGCTGAGCTGCAAAGATGCACATGTAAACACATGCAAGCAGAAGGTTGTTGACGCTTCTGCTTGCAGTAAACGTTCCAGTAAGATTAGTTAATTTATTAAGCAAGCACAAATGAATAAGTGACATTTCAAGGACAGATTTTGTTCTTTTCAAAGGATCTGGATCCCAATTTAATGCTAATTTAATGTGAATCAGCTCAGTTCATCCAGTCCAGTCAGAAAGTGAGATTTAGATCTAATCAGTTACCTTCAGCTTATGATGTAATGCAAACTGGTAGATTATACAACTGCATGAATACGTGGTACAAAATGTTAGCAGGATGGGATGAAATGGCAATACGTTGGTACGAAATTAGGCTGCGGACGAGTGAAGGGACGTTGTCAACAAATTAGCATAAAAGAAAAACATACCGTCTACAATTTCAAGATATTCAAGATAAATGAAACACGGCATTGTATGT
This sequence comes from Poeciliopsis paucimaculata, assembly GCA_903067055.1. Classification (NCBI taxonomy): domain Eukaryota; kingdom Metazoa; phylum Chordata; class Actinopteri; order Cyprinodontiformes; family Poeciliidae; genus Poeciliopsis; species Poeciliopsis paucimaculata. Next base: position 17,746 of record CAEGAD010023987.1, read on the forward strand.
CTGTGGTGGTCTCCCCCACATGTTCTCCCTCAGATTTATGGAAACAAAGGCTGATTGTGGCAGGACACTGAAGAGTTCATGGAATAGCACTGCTTCCATTGACCGCACATCCTCTCACTGAGACACAGCCGGGACACTGGGGTCAGCACACGTAGGTGTGTATTGTTGGAAATAAAACATTAGTTTTGTAGTGGGCGTGAAATATTCCATATACTGTAGTTTTCTTAACAGCAAAGCAGCTGGATTCACGAACAGATGTTCCATATGAGCTTGTTTGGATCTGTGATGCAGCTTTTTTTTGTTTCCAGCAGCTCCTGCTGTCTCTCCTCCCATGTGGGACTTTGTTTTGAAAAGTGTCCGCTGGCGATAACCGAAAGCTCTCCCCACGTGACACGAGGGCTTGCTGACAAAGGAGGAAAACTTTACATGTCATTTTTCTTCCTGTAGTCAAAATATTTCTCTCCCAGAATCTGTTTTCAACAGGCAGAGCTCACACAAACACAGCAGCCTCGTTCTGCAACACTTCTTCTTGTTTAGAAAAGCTTCTCCCGTAACTTGAGTCTCTTTGGTTGATGCTCTAAGTCGTCAAAATCATTATCACTGTTTGTCTCACTGCTAGAGGTTTATCTATTTTTTCTCGACAAACAAAGTTTTGGGTCATCACAACACAAAGCATTTGCCTCTTTGCAGCTTTCTTCGTGTTTTTAAATGTTTCAGACCTTCAAGTCAAATTTTAACATCAGACAAAGACAACCTGAGTAAAAGTAAAATCAGCTTTCATATGATGTTTCCACACCAACCTGGCCCAGTTTAAACTGCAATTTAAACTGGGTACCAAGGGATGACAACAATGAATATCAAACATTTATGTTAAGTAATGAGTCTTTTGTATCACTGGAAAGAAATTGTAGCCCGATTTTATTTACAGAACTGTTTTAATTAAGCTGCAGGAATGATATCTTTAAGGTCATAAAAATAAGCATCACAATAGGATTCAAGCTCAGACTTTCACTAGGCCACTCAAAATGTTATTTTTGTTACATTTGAATCAACCAGATTTGGACTTGCCGGGTGATGTTTTAGCCCACGTGTTAAGGTGGGCTAAAACCCACCTTAACATGTGGGTTAAGGTGGGTTAACCCACATGTTAACCCATGTGGGTTGACCCACATGGGTTAACAAGAGTTTCCAATTGATGGAAACTCTTGATTCCATCAATTGCGGCAACTTATCCAGGTCTGAAAGCAGCAAAGTACCATCATGGTACTGCCACTCTGATTATTACTGTGATGTTCTTTTTCTGAACATACAACTTCCAAAGAGTTCAAGTTTTGTCTCGTCATTTAACAAAATATTTTCCTGAAAGTGTTTGGGTTTTTCCAAAGGAATTTTTTGGCATATATAAGATGGACCTCTATTGTTCAATCATGAACAGAACAGTACCTGAAGCAAGTGAGACACGCAAGACTTTAAATGTTCTGGGTTCCTCTGCGACGTCCTTGTTGGTATGGCGATCTTTTGGCCTACTTCGTGTAGTCTGATGGGTTCTATTTAAGTGATCTTTCAATTCTCCCGGTTAGGATGTATTCAGGCCCGGCTGTGGCTAGTGAAACTGCTCCAAATGTTTGGTTAATGCGCTAAATCACTGACTTGTGACCACAAGCAAAGTCAGAAATCTGCAATGGGGCAAATACTTCTGCACAGCACTGCATGTCAGGGGCAATCAGGTCTCCACCTGAGCTGATTTTGTGGAGCTCAAGCCGACAATAGAAGAAAAACAACAAAAGCGAAATGTAACCTCAGACTGTGACAAGCTCAGAGTCTATGAGATGGCACAGGCCCCACAGGGGTGATTAGTGGGATTGAGCTCAGCATTGAAAGGCAGTCAGAGGTTAAACTGGCAGACACTCACGTCTCCCCGCATAATGACTCCCAGCTGTGTTGCTCTCAGTGTTTACATTAGAGCTCCACTTTTCCTCACCAGCGTGTCTTACTGGAAACCTCGGTCATCTTCACTTCTCTTCGTAAACCATCTCTCTCTCTTTGTCTCTCTCTCTTTCTTTCCCTCTCTCTCTCTGCTTATCTGTTTATCTGTCTGCTGTCTTTTTTTGGCCTCTGCGTGATCTTTTCATTTCTTCAACTCTCATTCTCAACCCATCTCGCTGCATCTAATTTTCCAACCCTCCCACACACTCGACTTTCTCCATTTTCTTGCTTATTGGCTTCCCGCTCTCACTCGTTTTCTGTTTTTTTTGTTTTTTTGTTTTTTTTTTCCCCTCCATTAACCAGATCCCAGAATACTAATACATTTGATTTTAGGGGGGAAAAAAATCTATTTTTTTCACCCTTACAGCCCAACCTGAGCACTTCTTCTGCAGCCAGGAAACAGAGGATGTGCAGGGACTCATGGGAGAATAAATTGATTTAGATTTTTCTGTTGTCTTCCTCCATTTCAGGGCAATCTTCCCAGATCCCTGCTTCCCAAAAGTATTTGATGCCTGAAACAAATTAGAATGTTTCTGAATGTCTTTTCTGTAACGAAGAACTGTAGTGGTGGTATCTCAATTTTTTTTTTGGAAGTGCAATGAGTTTATCCCAAAGTAAAGTCATTGATGATTAATTCAACACTATCTTCACCCACTATCTCTCTTGTTAGCATGTTCCTCGTCTCTGTTTCTTTTTTTTTTCTCTCAGTCTGCCTACATATATATTTTTAGCCTTCACAAGCTGTACTCCAGAGCAAGCTTCACATATGCTCCAAAAAAAAAATAAAAATTTGACATCATAAAATATAAAATCTGCACACTTCATCTGCGCTGTCCTGTTCATGTGAAATGTTACAGGAACCTGTGTGTTGCACCTCTGTGTTAATGTGAGGTGAGGTTACAGAACCGGCCCTCAAACTGTGTCCACCCCATCCCCTCACGCCAAATTTTATCCCCTGCTGTGTAGGAGGTAAATCAGCATGATCGTGGCGAAGAGCTTCAGGCACAATTAATCCGACTCTGTAAATGTCGTCACCCAAGCTGCCAGAGCTGGTGGCAATATGCTGCAAATGGAAAGTTCCACACTTTATGAAAAAAACGTTCATAAAACCCAGCAACTAAATGAACATCTTGCATGAAACAGTTGCAAAAGCAAATCAAAAATATTTTGTTACCTGAAAATCACTACAGGAATTGCTTACTTGGACTTGCACCTTCTTTTTACATAAATTGCACTAATTAAACATTAAAGGCATTAATCCATTGTCAAAAATGACTTTCTTTCATGTAAATCCTTATAAGAACTTGGTAAATGTACTAAAAATACTGTAAACATATACATGACAAGTTTTTATACTCCAGGGTCGGAGTTTGCATATATCATATTTTTTATTTATTGTGAGACATTTCTCATCATAATAAAAATTACATATATTTATTATTTTTACAATAAATCCCAGCTGTCTGTACTGTCAAATTGATAGTTTTACTATTTTCTCCACTCAATTGCCAATAAAAGTATCGACAAACACTAATACATTTGGAAATATGTATGCAGTTTAGTGATACAAATCACACTTCTTTATGTGACTGGTGTCCTAAACAAGTGTAATATAAGTGTATATTATGTTTTTAAAGAGAAGATTCTGTGTTTGTGTGGCTGTGATTGTTGTGTAAGGCAGCCATAGTTACCTACAAAATAATTAATTAATAGTTCTTAAATCAATTTTAATCATTATCATAATGGCACCACAAACTATTGTGATAAAACTTTTAAGTGTGTATCGCTCACCTCTACTCCAGAGGAACAACATTTTGCAAACGGCATTCATTTCTAGCAATGATTCCATTCAACTTCATTTAATGTCTAGGTAAGGAAAAAGTACATTTGTTTGTGAATACCTCTGTTGTTTTCTCCTAACCATTTTCTCCCTAATACAGAGAATGTTTACCACAGAGAAGCTGGCTCCGGAGCTTTTTAACTGTGGCTCCGCTGTGGTTTTGCTCCGAATCAACATGGCTGTATTAGATGAGTGATGTATTAAAGTTACAGATGTAACAGCATCCCTCAGAGAGGCAGGAGTGGCAAAAACATTATGATGCATTTCGGTCTAACCACACAGCTAAATACACATAGAAAGTGATTATCATGCAAACAGCCACCACAGATTCAGCCATCAATGTTTTACAGCTTTTTTTTTTTTTTTTTTTTAAATAAAAAATGTGTTGATCGGCATGGGAAACTAATTTAATCTCAAACATTTCTCCCAGGAGGCCTCAACAGAAGTGGAGATTCAGTCTCAGCCTCAGGACCAGTCCCCCCAAAAGGTCCACCCGTCTGAGCTCGCTCCACGTCTGTGTCACCTGACTCGGTCAGCGGGGGGCTACGGCTTCAACCTGCACAGTGACCGGTCACGCCCCGGTCAGTACATCCGCTCCCTGGACCCGGGATCGCCCGCCGAGCGTGCCGGACTGCGACCACAAGACAGACTAGTTGAGGTAGGAGGGAGAAGCTTGAAGTGAGCTGCTGTAGCAGTATGAGTGAATTATAAGACGTTGCTGGTGGTGTCAGTGGCACGTAACGCTTTCCAGCTGCTATTTACTCATGTTTGTTCACACATGAAGGAAAGAAAACAACATTGAAAGATTTGACAGAGGAATTATAGTGCCATATCGCTCTATCAGACACCGTAGGTGCTTAGAAGTATTACAAAGCAATTCATGATGGTGAAGTTAAAAGAAAGCGATGCATAGTTCTCAAATTAAAAAAAAAAATCTGTATATTGTGTATTTAGCTCCATTAACTCAACCACCTTTCGCTACCACTGTTAGTCATCTGAAGTGTGTCTCCACCGTCTTTCCAGCAAAGATGGAAAATGTATCTTAGTCAGATTCTGCAAAATGTATATTTTAAAGTTGCTACAGATTCTGAAATGGATTTGGGCAGAATATGTTTTGTATCCAAGCTATTCCATCTCTGGCATAGATTGGATTTCCAGCAGGAAGGCAAACCTCTGCTTCAAGTCTTTTGTAGCTTTTTTGCTGAAGAAAGTCATCCTCACAGAGTAATTCATCATGCCATTCACCATTGTTAGTCTTCGGCATTTTTCTTATAAACCATAAAATTCAGTTTTGGTCTTTTGTGGTGAGCTGCCAACAGGACTTTCTTCTTGCCTCTCTTCAATAATGGACTGCAGTGTAGAGCTCACAACTCATAATAGTGTTGTTGACATATTCTCCTACCTGAACAGTGGATCGGTGTCGCTCCTGCAGGCTGCCGTCTTCTTATTATTGTTCTTCTTAATGTTTTATTACATAACGCTGCTTTAAACTTTTCCAGAACTTGGTCCCTGGCCTAGCTGACTGTTTGTAATAGTTTTTCCTCTTAACAACTACTTACTTTGTTTAATCTCATGCAATACTCATAAAATACATTAAAGATAGAGGTTGTAAAGTGACCAAATGAAGAAAAGTTCTGGGGTTGTAAATACTTTTGCAAAGCACTGTTAATAACTTCTTTAGTGCTCAACTTTTAAATGTGAAACCAGATTTAGTTTTTTATTTATTACATTACTTTTCATTAAGTGTCCTTACGGGAAGGTGGGTTGTGTGTGAAAGTGAAAAAGATCCCCCACAGCAGAGATGATATGCTGAACAAAACACACTCAGCGAGAATTGTGAGCACAAATGCTCTTGACTGATGGGAAACCATAGATAATAGGATAATTACTTGTTAATGACACTGAGTTTAACTGGTTTGTGCTGTAAAATAGGATAATTGTTAGACTGTGAGATAATCCCATGAGACAACTGCAGTCCCACACCTCTCGTAAGCGATGGTTCCCTCTTTGCGCTTGCACTCCTGGTTTTTGCATGTGGCATAATTTGCACAGAACTTTTCATTCTATCTCCTTTAAATAAATAACTTTTCACTAGGACGTTGATGCACTCGCTTTCCATGTTAGATAAAAGATACTTATTCTAAAAGTGAAAGATTTTTGACTGTCATTTGTCTAAAAAAAGAAAATAGATCACTTAGTTGCACCTATGTCAAAAAGGCTGAACGGTTTCATTTAGAAAAAGAAAGATGACGATGGGATAGTATCTCTTATGTTTATGTCACACAGGCAACTACAAGGTCATAAAACATTCAAATTCTGTAATTGCAAAAATCTGTGAAACTTGATCACTTTCGCATCTGAGCGTAAACATATTCGGAGTAAACACACCCTTCGTTCCCACGGCCTTTGAGCTTCCTGGGCCAAACATCAGGATCCAAGATCACACAGGAGAGCAACACACATGATACTGACATGCTCTAACAGTAAAGTACAAAAAAATAGATACATTTGATTCACTGTCTGTGTGAGCAAACATGCAGATGAGTTTTTGTATTTTACTATGTCTGATGGATTTTTCTCCTGTAAGGCAGCTTGTTATCCGAGCTGATGGCCGTTTCTCAAATTAAAACTCCTTCTGATGCTATGCCGTGTTTAACGGAAATAATCTGTGCACCAAAACTGCAACTCTGGAGACGATCTGTTATTCATATTAATATACTTGTTGGAATCGCAGGAGGTTTAAGCTGTGCAGTTTCACTTGAACGTTAGCTAGCTGGAGAAAATCTGTGGGAACATCCTGTAGCAGGTCACCAATGGCAACAAATGTCCACTTCTCTAATAGGTTTCCATTTAGAAGTAAAATATGGTGCAACAAGTTATGACCAGTTTCTTAATGTTGAGTAGACTCTAAACATGAGCTCCTCTACAAGTTATTTTTTTGAATGTCTGGGAAGTTACAAGATCAGTCATTTATAATTGACCTTGTAAAGGGCAGATCCTCAGTTTGTCAGGGCTCAGTGGCTTTCATAAGCTCAGTCATTCTCTGAAACTTGTTGTGCATCACTGAGTTTGTCTGAACTTTGTGGGCTCTTGAAAACAGCGTATGAAGCTGTCTTGGAATGCAATTACCCAGCATTGCTAAAGTAACAAAGTAAATTACTAAAGTAAGACGCATTAAAAACAGCCCATACAGCTTTGTCCTCTTTCCATAATGTTAACTTAGGTTTGCAACTTTTTCAGCAGATTGAGGCGACACAGAGACTCCCCATGTGCACCGTCAATGTTTGAGCAATGATCAGTCTGTCAGTATGCCGACTGCTCAGATTTGCGTTTACGTCATTTCTGGTGCTTTTCTCTCACAAATTTCCCTCTGTAGATAAAAAGTATCTGTGACCTAATCCTCCACTTTGAAACTACAGCTGGAATGAATAATATATACAAACTGTTTGATGTTTTGTGATGATTCTGATGAAAATGACAAGGTGAAACACCTTTTTCAAAAAAGATGGCTTCTTAGTGCTTGAAATTATATAGCCCTTATAGTCCTCATATAACCGATACAGATTTATATTCCGTAGAAGGAGAAAGACAAGAGATTGTTTTTTTTTTACATCCTGTCTTGGTATTGCAGTCATTTATTGAAGCTGCTTGCCTTCATGTGCCAGGGCAGATTTGCTCTATGAACAAGATGTCTCAAGATGAAATTCTAATTGGGTGATTGACCTAATTAAGTCAAGAAAATGTATTAAAATGGCCCAAACAATGTATTAGAAACATGTCACTATATGACTTTCCATTTATATTACTTGTGTGTGTGTGTGGACTTGTATTTGTTACATTGTAAGGCCCATTTTCCCGACAATGGTTCCAATCCATGGCTCCTTGAGAGGCCCAAAGCCTGTGTCGTTTAAAGAAGAGGTGGACTAAGGTATGAATTGAATTGAGTTTAGGCATGTCCTACTAATGGCTAGGTTTAGGGTGAGGGTCGGGGTTAGACTATAGAAATGAATGAAAAATGAATGGAAGTCAATGCAAAGTCCAAGTGAAGATAGAAAGACATACTATGTGAGTGTATAGTCGGTCGGTCGTTAGGTAGGTAGATAGAGTGTATGTGTAGAAATAGGATGGCTTGCATTGAGTGGGTGCATTGAGATTTGTGACCTGGAGGTGCAAAGTTATGGAGCTAAAACAAAGTGGCAGTGGAAGGCCTTTCCACCCTTAGCACCTGAGAACAGAAAAGAGTAGGAGGACTCGGCTCTGGAAGAACACAAAAGCCACAGGTAGATAAATGGAAACCTCACAGCAGCCAAACGCTCTTAAAGGAGAAGGGTCATCAGTGAAGCCCGGGTTCTGCAACCCACAGGCCAAAGAGTCCTATGGTGACACATATATCACCGAACCCTCCGCACCACACACCACTGCCACAAACGTTTACTGCTGTATTTCTCTTCAATCCTGGCCTGAAATAATGTGTACTTTAGTTGCTACTCATAGTAGAGTTATGCTTATTGGAGTTGGATTAGTGTTAACTGTGCTCATTTCCTAATTGCGGAATACAAAGCATATTTATTTTTAGATAACTGAATGTTTAACATTTTCATCATAATGTAATAGTTGTGTTTAAAATCTGATCTGACGCTCCGATCTGCTGTGTGGTCTGTTTACGTGTGTACATGCTGTGATAATCGGAGTCGTCTCTGACCGTGCACCTGGAGAATCGCCTGTGCTACCTGTCAGCAGCTTGTTAGCGAGCTGAACGACCACGAAGAGCTTTCCCTGTCAGCCGTTCACCGTCTTTTTCTCTCCCCACGCCCCATTACACCGGAGTTGTGTCAGCAACGAGCGCTGTAAAGGCCACCGTGACAGCTCAGCTTTCTGCCGATGTTTGGCAGAAGCCCTGACGCCAGTGAACGCCTCATCGCTCTCTGCTGTAGCCGCGTCCAACAGAGCGTGCTCGGAACCGCCGAGAACTTGAGCTTGATGTCAAACGTCACATGGATCTGCTGCTCTCTGTCTGGTTTTGTTTGGATGGTAGAACATAACTGGTATCTTGCATCTGCTTTATATTCGGTTCTCTTTCTCACTCTCTGGGGTTAATTTCAGCCTCTGAGACATTTACAAGTGTCAGCAGATGGTGAAACCCAACAAATAGTCCTTGCTTCTATCATTTGACATTTTTATTTTAATTCTGCTTTACTACATTTTTATATAGAATATTTCATTTTAAAGATTTTGCAAACCTAGTAGTCTTTTTTCATAGTGTCAGACAAGAAAACTGAAAAAAGACGCTACACGTTTTCTTTCAGTTTATACACATTTATAGGGAAAGGAAAAGAGTGACCATTTAACATACGTTTGCTTAGAAGTGTTGCTGTGTATGATAGCTGTATAATAACACTGTTTTCTCTCGTAGCTTGTTTGTTGTGTTCTTTGTTCCTTTGTGAAGCTAACACAGACGCCAAATGGTCAAAAGCCACCCTCGTCTCACGTGGCATGTCCGCGGATGTGCTGATCTGTTGGAAAGTTCTGGTTTTGATCGCCGCATCAAAAAGGAGAAAGTACATTCAGGTTCAAACTCTGTGAAGTCATACACACACATGCACACACACACTGAGTTATTAAGAGGTTTCCTAAAGACTGATCCCATGGGAAATAGGCTTGTGCACGGTTCCTACACCATGTATTAATTAACCGAGCGGGAAGAGAACGATGCATTGTCCAGTGAGGGTTGGACCATTAATGAAGTCTGTGAAGCACAGCACAACACCTGTTGTCGGCACAATACAGAGATGTTTGTTCACTCTGTATTGACCTGTCTGTCTGTCTGTCTGTCTGTCTCACTGAGTGACTGAAGGCCTGCCTGGAGGGAGTCCTGGATAAAACAGATGCACAGATGAGAAAGAGGCGTCGTTCACATTTTCCATCTGTTGACATTCTTCTATTTCATTTGTTGCCCAGTGTTTTCCTCTTTCGCTCTAGTTTCCTTTTACTTTGCTTCTTCATGTGTCTGCTGAACAACCCATGCAGTCTCTCATAAAGTAGACTTAATGTCTTCAAGTCTCCCCTTCTGTCCTAAAGAAAATGCTGCATTTTATTCTCCTTTTACATCCTCTTCTCCCCCATCAAAAGCAGTGAATTTTAAACAAATTCCCCATCAGCAAAGAGACACCTGACACTTGAGCCAAAGCCGGAGCTCAGCAGAGCCATCAAATATTGATAGCGTACCAACAACACAAACTCGCTGTGTTGCGACGCAGCCTGCTGAGCACCCACAACGGTCCAGACAGCGCTACTAAAAGGCAGTGTCCAGATAAGAGCAGGTGCAAACGAACCTGGTGCCCTCACTAGGTAGGTGCAGAGGTCAGGGAGATAAATGTGTTTTCTCTGTGCATTTCACCTTTTATATTCGAACTGCATCCACATCTCCATCTGCATGCACTCCTTCAACGGTGCTGAAAATCACTTCTGTTGTAATTCAATCAAATCTAAAAGTAAAGAGTTTGAGAAAAGTTTCCAAACGGTGTGCATGCTCCTTGGAAAAAATTGGGTTTTATAAGCAATTGCTGTGTGGTTACATGGCTCCCTCTTGTGGATCAATTAGGAAGTGCATGCACCCAGGAAGTACAGTCCCTCCCAAACAGAGATTACAGTGAATTGCATTGGATTTTTTTTAATGTTATAGGCTAACAGAAAACATTCATAATTTAAAAAATATATCTAAACTACATAGGTCAAAACATAGTTTTCTGTTTTGTTTGTAAAAGCAGTGACTTGCATTCAGTCCCCTTGATTTCTAGGTTTCTCTGTAATTGATACTGCAAGTTTCTCACAGCTTTGCGCCTCTACAGAATTAAACTTTTACCCATTCTTCTTTGAAAAACAGCTGAAGCTCAGTCAGACTGAACTGAGAGACTCTGTAAACATCAGTCAATATTCCAGTCATGTCACAGATTCTCAATTGGATTTAGGTCTAGATTTAATCTGAGGCTTTCTGGTGCTTTGGTCTCAAGTCTTCTGTTGCCTGTATTAGGTTTTCTGTCCTTGCTGAATAAGGGATAGTGTGTTCAGGGTGATGTGCTACTTCCTGAAGTTTTGGGCTGCTTTAAACTGAGGATCTTCTTTCTCATATTTACTCGAGTCAAACAGCAAATGGGAACTTTTATAGCTTTTTTCCAGCCTTCTGGCTGCATATCTGATCAATTCTCTCCTTGCATCTCAGCTTAGATGGATGGCCATGTCTTGTGTCCTTTGGTCTTTATGATGAAGTTCGTTCTCTAAAGCTCGTTAAGCTTTAAAGAACTGAGGTACAAATATGCTTAGTACCGCTGAGGCCTTTGCATAACAGCTGGATTCATACTGAGATCTAATCCACAAAGGTGGAAACTTTTTTGTATGTATTTTGGCAACTCCTGAAGATACTTGGTTGTGCAGGATTTTGCTTAGGTGAAAAAGCACACCATAATTTTCAGGTTTTTCTTTGTAAAACATCTTGAACACTGTGTTCTTTTCCGGTCACGTCACAATTATTCAGAACATTCCGAAAATACAAATTAAAGTTTCTGGGTGTACTGTAATAAAATGAGGTGAAACAAAACTGTGCTTACTTTCCTTAACGTTCACACGGAAAATAATCTCTCCTTTCTGCTCAGGTGAACGGCGTGAACATCGAGGGCATGAGGCATACAGAGGTAGTGGCCTTCATAAAGAAAGGGGGAGACGAGACCTGGCTGCTGGTGGTGGATCCAGAAACGGACGAAGACTTCAAGAGAAGAGGAGTGATTCCCACGATCAGCCACGTCAAAGGTGGGAACGGCTGAAAGCTGAACATAAAAAAGTTATCAAACATTAAAAGATTGAAAATAAACAAGAAACATTGTCCTGCAATTAGATGCATACAAATTAATGGAAAATCAACAATTTATATTTTTTCTTTTTTTTTATTTTAAACACTGGAGGAAAAAAATATTTGTGTGTTTTGTCTCCTTTGTAATTTTTTCCTAGATTATGATGGTCCTTCCATATCCAATGGATCGCCCAGCCCTCAGGTCAACGGCAGCTCCACCACGCAGTCCTTCAGGTCGACGCGCTCAGACCTCAGCAGCCAGGGGAACAGTACGCAGGTCGGTGTGGACGCTCGTACAGGCTGTACGCTTAAGAGTCTGAATCCTAAACCCTCACGATCTTTCATTTCATTTTCTCTGACGCCTAGCTGGCAGACGACGACGGCAGCCAGCTCATGGACCCTTTCGCTGAGATCGGTCTGAGACTCGCTGCCACAGCGGCAGAGGAAAAGATGAAAATCCATGCCAAGGAGAAGAAGAAAGCACCACAGATGGACTGGATGAAGAAATATGAGTTGTTCAGTAATTTCTAAGATTAGTTTCTTAGTTGTGAGACTTTGTGAAAGGCATTTCCCTAAAATTCGAACTGAAAAAGACGATTTTTTTCTATACTCAGATGAGAATAATCCCGACACGCGAGGGACACATTTTCTCTTTTCTCAACACTTTTTCTCTCCATCAACTATTTGATTCACCCTCCTCCTCTGAGAGACTCAAATTAGCAGCTATTTTTATATTTAAAAACCATAAACAAGAATAAATAAGCAGCATCCTGTTATGGAAAGCCTTGTAAAGAGGTTACTGGACACTGTGACATGAACGATGGTGGACTTCGTTGGAGTTTATATTTTTTCAAATCAGCCTGGGGACGCCTGAAGCAGGCAGGAGAATCACTGTGAAAGACTCTGCACCTCCATCCCATGCAGACAATGTACAACCAGGAAAAGAACGCTGTGTATTCTGTCTTACATGCATTTTTACATCAAGTATGTCATCATTAATCATCATTGACATTAATGTATGCCTGTTTGTGAAACATAAAATAATTCAAAGAGCTTCTTCCTGCTCTAATCACCAATATCTCCTTCTCTGACGACAAAGGGAGTGGCCACTAAATGAAGAACAGGAAGGACCTCTAGGTTCATAGAAGGGATGTGTTTTAATGTTTAACGCAAAACAAACACCGTTCTGAATCACACACCTTTCTGAGTCACATTTAGATCCACTTAGTATTTCAGAGAAACATTTAGCAAAAGCTAGCAAGAGATTGGCATAATCAGAGAAACTTAAATTGAAATGGTTTAATGCGAAGGCTGTTTTATGATTTCAAACATTTTTTGTTTGTTTGTTTGTCAAAGAACTTGTGGAGGCAACATTTAACTGCTGGCCAAGTAGCATTCTACTAATAATTCAGTATTAATTATTATTTTTCTTTTACATCGGTAGATTTATGAAGCAGATACGATTGTGACGGCTACACCTTTTTATTCATTACTAGAATATCTGGAAAGTTTTAGATTGTAGTAGTACATTAGGAGTGTAGTCTCGTTTTACAACGTGGGAAAAGCTTTAAAATAAATTTGAAAGTGTATTAGAGTTTTATGAAGTTCAATTTACAGTGGATGAGTTTCTATTTCATGGCTATGTGTAAATATCTCATAACACAGTATATAGTAATTATTATGCCTTTATTCCCTGTGATGGCTAAAATGCAGCAAAGTCCTTTGGGTAACCAAGTCTCCATAACAATTATTAGACTCTATCTACTTACTAGCAGATGTTTTGAAAGGCATACCAAAAAAAAGTATTTTCTATCCTACTATAAGAGATTAAAAAAAAAATAGTTTGCTCAGCTCAAAGGGAATTGTAACTTTGAGTAATGCTACATCCGAGTTGTTTCAAAATTCAGATTCAAGTTGAAAGCATTCAAACTGCAACCTTACTACCACTGGGATACAAACACATAATATATTTCCTGCCAATTTATACATTGAATTAGAAGTGATAGTAAACGATCTTTGTCAACATAATTTACTACATGTTTTGTGCATGTTGGCTATTAAACTTCAGGTTGCGTGACAAGTTCAGACTTTCCCAGTCACTACTCCAACTTTAGAAGATGTTCTTATTTTCTTCCAACAACAAGCATAAAAAAAACCCAACTTCTGACCACAGGAGGAATGCACAGTATACATGAGCTCTCCAGTGACAAACACTCTAGGCCTGAAAATAAGGCTCATTAAGTGAAAAAGCTTCTCATACCCACTGTTAAGTACAGTGGAGGTTTTTTAATGTTGTGGCCTGTTTCCCTCCCAGAGGTTCTGGAAAGTGCATGACCTCACGAACGCTTTTAAATGTCTGGATATTCACAAACAAAAAATTGTCGGCCTCACTAAGGGGACATTGGGTCACCTCAGGCTTTTTCAGCAAGGCAATGTTCTCAAACATTTCTGAGTTGACCGTGTCAACTCAGAAATGGTTTACTAGACACAAAGTCAACCCTTTCTTTGCTAATTCAGTTTACAGACGTAACAAACTGTGAACTGTGCATCTTCAAACTTTGTGAAATGTTGCAGCAAAAGAGCTATTGGTGCTTTCCAATTGGCAAAGAGGGGTAGCACCGAATATTGAAAACAGGGGCACCTGCAAGTTTGCCACAAGGGTCAAAGGTAATATTGGGGATTTTCAGAATATTTCAGTGTGAGATTTTGCTTTGACAATTGAGTAGAATTTATTTTAAGGCTTTTCACACTTGTTTACAAAAATTCTAAAGTGATGTAAAGTTTAATAGCAATAAAAACTGTCATGAGTAGTGAAGGATCAATCAGACTTTTACTGGTCGAGACAGATTTCTGGCTTTCTTTGATTTTTCACTTGCTAATTCTTTACAAGAATTACAAGATTGGCCCTGCAGGTGTATCAAAACCTTTACTTCATCTGATCTTTACTAAACCCAAAGGTATTGTGTGATGTCTTTTCAGACCAAAAAAGTGCACACTTTCAGGTTTTATGTTTATTAAACAGAAAAAAGTTAATATTTCAATATGAAACCGGTCGAATCAGAGCAAATTGAATGATTTTGATCAGTAGCTGATTGACTGGACCATAGCAGGTCTTATAAACAAACTTACTCTCATCACATAAGTCTTCAAGCTAATTAGCCTTTATTGTAGGGTTGAACATGTCATTTCTGTAAACGAATAAAGTCTTTGGACAGAGGTTAAAGTTTAACAGAAACCGACTCTCTTCTAGTATCAGCTCAGATACAACATGGCAGCGTGTTGGCCAGGGAGAGCTGGAGAAGCTCACAGCAAGGTCAGAGGTGTTTCAGGAAAGACACAGGGAGCCACAGACATTACAGAGGATTACTATGCATATAGGACCAGCTGTCAGACACATGCTTGTATGTGGAAAAGGTAAACATGCAATGCATTAGAGTAATTAGCGTTAGCTCTATACTCTGACAGAGTCTGGAAAGCAATCTGTGTTACAGATGTACATATGTGTCAGGTCTCATTTTTTCAATAAAGTGAAACAAAGGCTTCTTTTGAAATTACCAAAATGGTGCATTCATTCACCTTTCACGGGGAGATTGCTGGATTTGGGATTTTCCATCCCTCATTTCTCCTCTATTGGTTGTTTTTTTTGTTTTTGTGTTTTTTGTTCCACTGTCCCTCGTTTGCTCCCGTTTCCTCTCAGCCCCCCCTTTATGTCTCCCTCTCAGTGAGGATTATGTTGGCGTACAGTTTCAGGTTCGCCCTGTTCTCACAATTCTTCCACTAGCCAGCTGCTGTGAGGACACATGGGGGTTACACCGGGGTCAGAAGTGGGTTTGTGGCCATGTGAGAGAGCTTGCAGTGGTTTGTGTGTGTCTTTATTGAATGCAAAGAGAAGGCTGTAGTCTTTGTCTTCTCTGATTCTGGGTACTCTAAAATACACAATGCTTTAGTGAAATGTTTTGGATCACTCAAGTACTTGAGAAACTTTTTGGATAGATTAAAAAAAAATTATAGTTTCTGGATTTTGTTGCAGTTTCGTCCAGTATTTCTCAAGTATTGGCTCAGGTTTTATGCAGATACCTACAGTATTTATTAAGTATATCATAAATATATGTATTTATCTTACTTTAAATGGTAAATGACTATTTAGTGTAGCTTATTTTTTGCTAAAATATTATAGATTTCCTCTTTACCAGCAATAAGTTAACAATTTACTACTATGTTGGCATCTTTCACTCACAATAAGTCTTGGGCCATATAACCTATAAGCAGGAACATGCACAGGTAGACACTAGGGGGTGCTAGAGCACCTGTCATTTACCCCCTGTACAAAAAGTGCCCTTCTGAAACTGTTTAATTTTTTTTAGTGTGCAGTGTGTTCCCAAAGGTAGCATTTGCAGATTCAAAGTCAACATAACCAGATTCCCACATTTTTGCTATTTCGCCCAACAAGAAAAGACTGCACTTAAAACACAACTTGTTTTTTTTTTTTCCCCGGGTCAACACTTTTAAAAATTTGCATCAGACAGTATATGGCTATTGATTTGATAGGTTTATATTCATGATGTGCAATCTGTGTCTGCAATTAATCTCACACAACTAAGGAAGTTGTTCCATATGCTGCACAATAAAACATTCCTGGAAATGAACCTCATGACAACTGTGAAGCATGTTGTCATGACACATCAGGACATGTCCAAGCATGGAGGTGGACATGTCCTGATTTGGGATCCTGCAAGATGACTTGAAACAGGCTGTACCTACTTAAATGAAACTCCTCTGTCATTTCAAAGCTTATAGTGAGGAGTGTGGAAATTTTCTTCTGACTTTCAAAGGCTGGTAAGACGGCCACAAGAACCATCTTAGTGAATTTATTTCAACCAAAGCGGGCAACACTAGTTGTTAGGATGTAAAGCAGAGCTCATGGGAGCTGATGCATGTCTCCGGCGGTGGCTGAGTCAGAGGCCATGTAGACCCTGGACATGTTGCTAGTGCATCACCATGATCCTTCTTATGGCAAAACAATTTTTGTTATAAATGTAAGCATTTTTGTTGTTTGTTTTATGTGTGTGTGTGGGTGCATGCGTGTGTGTGTGCGTGTGCGTGTGTGCGGCAAAAAGCAACACATTTTCACAGTGGCTTTCAGACTTTTGAAGGCCTTCAGACTTCAAAAGCTGAAGGCCTTTGAACTCTAATTTAAATTAGAGTTCTAATTTAAATGGGTATTTTTGTATTTTTGTCCACAGCAGCACTTTGTGTTGCATTTGCTTCAAAATGGAGGAAATGGAGGACAAAAGCAGCAATGGTCAGCCTAAAGAAGATATCTGTAGCAGATGAAAAGTATCTGAAAGCCATTTTATTAGAAAAGAGTAAACAAAATTCCAGCAAAGACCTAAGCAGCTCCCCTGGATAGCATGATGATGCTGCCACTGCCATGTTTCAGACTGACAATGATGTAATCAAGCTTCAATAGTTTTCTTCCCTACATGTAAGTAAACCAATAACTTACATTTTGATCTGAAAGGTATTTTCCATAAATTTATCTCAAGGGGGAAAAATTATGTTTTTGCAAGAAGCTACTGATAATAAAAACGCAAATTCTTCCTCTATTAAATATAAGAATCTTGTATTTATGATTTATTCATAAGTCAAATTAAGTTAAAAAATGTATTTTGGTAGCAGACTGTAAACAGGTGAAAAATTAGTTCAAATAAAAGCTTTAAAATATTTTAGGATGCATAAAGAAATACTGATGCACATTTCTGAAAATATTACAAAGCATTGGAAGTAAATGGTAAAAGGAAAAAAAAAACATATATATAAGATTCAAGACCTGTGCCCAGAGATGATTGGAGAAGAAAATGCTACTAGATATATATTTATTAATCTCTTATCTAAATTGTGCCTATAATCAGTAGCACAACCAGAGTCAACATATTTATTACCTTTTAGTGCTTAATTTTCTATAATAACACACATTACAACAGCTAATAAGCTACTGTTCGTCCACTAGGAGGCACAACATCAGCGTTTCAAATCCAGGAAGTGGGACAAACCTTTCTAGCATGAGGTTGTGGTTACATAGGGCCCTACCTGAGCTTGCTCAAAATACAACTCCACACGTGGCCACATTGTCAACCTCCCTGGAGGTTATGGCGAGGCCGAGCCATGACGCCAGCACATCAAAGGACAGCCCCAGTTCAAAGCAGTCTGCAATTTCAGAGCAGTAAAAGCAAGAGAACAGAGGCAGAGAATAGAGCCACAGGTGGGCACTTTCTGTTTAGCCTGCCTCAGTTGTTGCACGCAGTTCTAACTTCCTATTGATAATAGATGATTGCTCGCCTTAAACCATAGGTTTTCTGCCCTCTTGAGTCCTTCCAAACTTTCATTGAAGTAGTCTGCACTAGTTTTTAAGGGTTATATCTTTTGGGACTCATTGTGATTAAATTTGTTGATTTCTCCTGCGTCCTTTGATCCTTCACAGTATCACACACACACACACACACCAACACACACCTCAGCACCTTAATCCTCCTCAAGAGTGGCATCTATTTACCAGTGCCAGGGCTGCCTGGGATGCCTGCGAGAAGAGAGCGAGAGAGAGAGAAAGAGAGGGAGGGAGGGAAACCAGAAGCTGACAGGGAGGGGAAAGGCAAAAAAAATGGTGGCAGGGGGCGAAGGGGTGCGTCTCCAAGGCAACTGTGTTTTTGTTAGCGCTTGTGAGTCAGACGAGCGGTGAGTCACAGTCAGGAGGAAACACACACACACATACACGCACACAGTCGCATTCATACTCACTCCCCACTCAGTCAAAGAGAAGCCAAATAAGGACAGCTACATGCACAGAGACAGGGCAAGTAGGTCGAAAACGAAACACTCAGAGAAGGCAATGGGATGGATAATTAGTTCAGATTAAGAGTAAAATAAATAGAGAAATATGAGAAAAAGATATGATTGCAGTTAAAATGTGCGGGAAAGAGAAATGGAGGATCAAAGCGAAGGGAAACTGGGGATCCAAAGGGCATGAGTGCAGACACATACCCTCTCCAAAGAGCAACTATCACATGGGTGGGGGAAGAGGAAACGCACAGAGCCACACCCAGTTTGTGCACACCTTGGATTAACTTGCTAAGCCGCCTATTTATTGTCTGACGCCAGCACACCGAGAGTGGCGGCCTCATTACGCGGTAAAAGTTTACATTATTTGGCTTCCCTAAAGGAAAAGAAAGTTTTATCACCTCCTTTACTTTTTCAGACTACACAAGTGGCGTGGCAGTGCTTTCGTTTCGAGAAAGCAAGCAGATGATTAAACTGGTGTTCATCGCTTCCGAGGTCTGTGACTGGTTTGCATTCCCGCAGCTACTTGGCTGGTGATCCAGGGTAGTAAAACAGGCCTTTAGGTTGCAGATATGTCTGGATTTGTTTTCGCAAATGAGTCCGCAGGTTTAGTTTTGAGTCGGCTGTGATTTCCATGCATCTACACACCATGGCACATTATTCAATCACACTCTGAGTGTTTGGCGTCCACTGACCTCAACCGAGAGGCAGAATACAGCACACACTGCCTTTTATTCTTGAAAACATGTGTGTGCATGCGCTTTTTGAGGGTTTTTTTTTTTTTACAATATTGTAAAAGTTGACATACTTCAAGTTGACAACGCTCCATGTTGCTAACTATAAACTTTCCTTCTTCTCTCAGTCATCTTCTTTTAATTTAGCTCAGAGCTTTGATACTGCAGCCATAAATAATGCCCCTATGTAATTTACAATAGCACAGTATGTTCTTAGAGTCCAGTAGTCAAATAAAACCTCTTGCAAAATGTGGAACTTTCCCCCTGTTTGCGCTGTCTTTCTATACCTCTCGGATGGCTGAAGTTCAGCTCAGAGCAGCCAATCAGAGAGCCAGACTGATGATCCTTCTTGTCAAGTTTATCTAAACACAGATAACGCGCTAGAAATATCACCTGTTCCCTAACGGCCGTGGGCTGGTGCATTCCTTTCCTTTCTTTTCTTTTCTATTCTTGAGTGGAAGTTGATAAACTTTCGAGAGGAGGCCTTGCAAAAGTATTCAACCCCGCCTGAGCTGCTTCACATTTTATTGCAACATGAAAGTCGAATGTGATTTATTTCAAAGACCGACACAAAGTAGGGGTTCCTACAATTAAAGAAAGATGTGTTTGGAGTTTTGTTTTTTTTTTACATGTATTTGTAGTTAGAGCCTTTAGTCGGCCTAAATACAATTTCTTTCAGAGCTTACCTAAAAACTGTGCTTGACAGGAAAGAGTAATAGGGAGTTCTCATTGCTGCATAATCAACTTTGTTCAGTTAAAGGGATTAAAGTCAAAAAAGGCAACTGACAGCAATTATAAAGACAGAAAAAGTTGACAGGGTGGGAGATTATACATTCGTTTTCAACCCCATTTACTCTGTCGTCCCTGTATAAACAACAGTCTCTAAGTATGATGCCCCTTCTCCACAACCAAGAGCAGCAGGTGGGGAAAGCATAGCATAGATCTATTTTTAGGCTTTACGGGTATGACAAAAGAAGTGAGAGGTCCCTCCTAAGTGGGGAGATGAACTGGGGAAAATATGCTTCCATGACTGATGCTTGGGGCCGAGGAGCTAACGCGGGAGGGTGGAATGTGGTGTGGAGCTGTAAAAGGAATTGAAAAGAGTGTGGGTTGCCTGTTAGCGATCGAGCGATTAACGGGACAGAGGAAGTCACTGAGCAGTGTGTCACTGCAGGCGATGTCAGCTGTCAAATACAGGAACAGAAATGCCATGTGGTCAAAGATAGGCTTCCTGCCTCGCTGGACAGAAATTGCAGTTAAACAAATACAGTAATCTGTTTTTTCTTACTTTTCCCAGACATAAATAGAACATTAAGTCATCTTCTCTTTGTCTGGATTCTTAAGAATTACTGTTGCTGTTTCTCCTTCCTGTTATGAAGCAAGTTCCTTTTTTTGTTGTTTCTGTTCACATTCTTGAATGAAGTTGCTATGTGAAGCTCATAACTCACCAATTAGGTTAATGTGATAATAATCTGAACAAAGGAGAGGAGCAGCACTGCCAGCCCTGAGAATACGCTGTATGTTGTGAGGTTTTACTGAGAGGAGAATCCAGTATATTCCAATATTTAGTCGGGCTTTAGAGCAACATGTTGCAATCCAATCTTTTCTAACGGAAGGGTTTTCACATTAAGAATGCGCAATATAATTTTTTATGTACACATAAAAAGTGTTGCCTTGCAGTAAAACATTTTGCAAGCTGAACTACTCTTTACTCAACACCTGCCTCCCACTGAAAAGGGCAAGTTAAGACAACAAATGCGATATAACTTTTTAACATTGTTCTGGGATATTTCTTTCTTTTACTGTAGACATTTTCAGCTACAAAATCAAGATATTTACATTCATAACATAAATTTAACTACCTGCAGGTGACCACCTGAAAAACTAATAAGATTGATTTTGTTTTTGTTTTTTGGGGGTTTTTTTTGGATGCCCAGTCCTCTACAGTCAGGCTGATCTGGAAATGGTTGAGACTCAGTGGCGGCACATTCACTCGACTGATCAGGAAACAATGACGCACCAATAAATTATTGGAGCAATTTCTAAGGAGGTTACAGTAATTTAATCTCTGCTCATTTCAAAGGGCCCATGAACATGTAAAGCATTTCATGTCAGAGTAAAACAATAAAAAGAAAAGTAGCAAAAAAGTCTTCACTCAAAGAGCTTTTAATATATTTGCTTTTTTTTATAGCTTCACTTTTATATCCCACAGTTGCGCTGACCGGATATTCTTTACACATTCCCCTTTCAGGACATGCTTTGCACAGGAAGATTATTGCCTGTGTAGAGCCTCCTACTACCATTTCCTGTGGAAAAAAAAAAAAAAAATCATCAGCGTCTTTCTAAATAAATGTGAAATACAAACAACTGGATAAACCGGTGAGAAAGACGAGTCCTTAGTACTGGCAGAGCGAAGGATCAGAATCAGACTCCTGAGAATCCTGGATAATGACTTCTCCAAACAATGGACATCTATGAATGTCTTTTTATTGGTGTTTCAGGAGGTTCAGTCACCATCGTAATTAAGCCCAAACAAAAAAACATGACCTTGACTCAGATTCTTTAACCCATTTGGTTAACCTCAGCTTCTTTCGAACCACTTCTATAATTAATAAAAATAAATAAAATTATCTTTTTTTCAGGGTTATTCCAGTAACTCTAACCAGTAATTTACGACTTGAAATTGAAATCTTTAATCTCTAGTTTATACTCTCTTAAATCAATTGACACCTCATTTGTGTGAAGATTATATTTGTGAAAACTATTTTCTTAATAAGATTTTTTTTTTTCCACTTAAGTAGGGGCACTAGGAATAAAAAGGACAACATTTTAACAATGTACCAGAACTATGTTTTTTTTTAATGGCTAAATTACACAAACTATAAACGTGATGTGAAAAAAAAAATTAAAACACTCCATACAAACTTCCATGTTTTCCAGACATACTTGGACAATTGGATATTTAATTTTATCCACATAGAAAATTTGGTAACACTTTATTTAACGGGTTGTGAATAAGACTGTCATGACATCGTCATAAACATGACATAACACCTGTCATGAACGTGAGTAACTCTTCATGAATATTCATGACTTGTCACAAAGTGTCATTCGGTAAATCATGACACTTTTAATACAAAGCTGACATTATTCAAAATGTCTTTATGAGAACTTGTCATTAACCAAGAAATCATAATATGATATAAATTTGTTATAAAAGTCTTACTGATTAAACTTTAAAAACTTTTTTTTTTATTGAATTTGAACTAAATTGAATAAGCTAAATACCACATTCCAAGAAAAATAACCTCATGTCAGCCATGATGGAGGTGAAGGTGCCATGGCCCAGTGCTGCTTTGGGCTGGATCAGGCTGTAGAAACTCACCATTACTGAAATCCACCATCAATTGTATGGACCATCTGTTAAAACATATCCAAGCTGAATCTGAAATAAACCCAGCAACATGACAATGGCCTAAATCTTACCAGTGAATCCACCAAGAACTGGCTGAGAATTAAGAAATATAAAGTCCTGGACTGAATCAAAAATATTTATGCTGTGGAGTGAAACAGTGGCACTTAACCACTCAAACAACTCATATCTAAAACCGAAGAATAGGGAAAATGTTCCACACTAATGTCAGACTGG
This sequence comes from Poeciliopsis paucimaculata, assembly GCA_903067055.1. Lineage (NCBI taxonomy): Eukaryota > Metazoa > Chordata > Actinopteri > Cyprinodontiformes > Poeciliidae > Poeciliopsis > Poeciliopsis paucimaculata. The sequence goes on from CAEGAD010023987.1 coordinate 40,632, forward strand.
TAGGTATCCATACATATATTGTTTTTGTCATATTTCTGGATGAATTGTGTCATTATACTCTGGAATTAATTGGTTTTCATACCTTTACGGGAAACTGTAACGTCGTCCTTATCATCTGACTGTGAACATTTCAGTGTCTTGACATGAAGAAGATCTTCTGATTTTCTGTTTTTGTTTTCTGGGAACTCATCTGTTCACCAGGTTTCTCTCCCAGACAAACCCTGTTTTAACATCTGGCTGGCCTGAAGGTCAACAGACTGGTTTAGCTGGAAGTCTGCTCTGCTGCCTGGATGGATGCATGGGTGGTACGGATGAGTAGTTGTTTATGTCAGCAGAAAGAGCAAGAAGCCTCTGGGGACAGCAGGGGGCACCTCTATCAGACAGATCGAGGCCAGATGGGGGGAGTTCAAAGCGGGGGCTAAACTCACAAGACAGTTTGGGATAGAGATAATGAACTGGTGTTGAGTGCTAGAAAGCAACAAATGAGAGGGTCAGCAATCAGAACGACAGGAGTCTGGACTGACAGAAAACCACACCGAGAAGGGGGCTGGAAAGGTGGTCTTGGTGGATATTTTTAGCATGTTGCGTGGAAGAGGGCGGTATCTTCTCGAGGGGATTTTCCAGAAGAGTATATTTAGGGATGGGATTTGTAAAAAGACAGAGGGAGAGCAGGAGAGATGTGCACTGTACACAAATGCCAGTCTGATGTAAGAGTCTGCAACAGGACCACACACATTCCCGTTTATTCCCAGCTCTGTCTGTCTCTGACATAGCCTCTTTTTGAGTCACTTCATCATGAACAAAGCTACAAATCCACCACCCTGACAATCTTCTAATACCTGTGGATGTGTTGTAAAAGTTATTGTAAAATCCCAAAACACAACAGTATGTTTATGTGCATTCTTGTCAAAGCGCTAAAGAAGAGCAAAAGCTCAAAAACAGTTCGACAGCTTTTCAGCTCATCAACTTAACACCCAACATTCCAGACACCGCAGATCAGACAGCAATTTTCCAAACACCAGCGCCACTAATGTGGTGCAAAGCTGAAAAAGAGAGTGAGGGACAGCTGAAAAAGCAATGCTAATAATATTGAGAAAGAAGAGAAAAGGAGAGAGCAATGTGGTCTTCGTTCAGCTTGCTAAGGATAATAGCATGCAAGCAGCCTGGGGATAAGAGGCGAGCGAGCGGAGAGCGAGTGCAGAGCCGCAGTGACGCCATTGTGGTTCCACAGCACTTCCTGTCTACCGCCACACTGTTTGTGTGTCCTGTCACCACGGCAACTGCCTACACATAATACCAGAGAGGTAAGGGAGGAGGAGTTGCAAGAGAGAGAGAGACAGAGAGAAAAATAAGGAAAGACCATTCAGTCAAGTGGATTCATTTGGAGCCTCTTCACTGGCTCGTTTTAAAGTTGGACAACGCTGAGTTGGTCTTTTCTTGAACATAATGACCCACTTTTTGATTGGTTTCCTGTAAAACAATCCGGCATGGATGAAGAATAGAAATGTTATGACCTAAAATGTCCCAGGACTGCATCAGGGTGGAGGGGTTAAAGGGAAAAAAAAGAAAGAAAGAAATGGGTGGAAAAAAAAACCTAAGGCTTTAAATGCAGGGTGGAGAAGAGGATGATGAAAGGGATGAAGAAATGACAGGTGGATTAGGACAGCCATACAGCTAAGAGATTTCTGTGTCTGCCATCTGTAGCTACCATTTCAAAACGACTGGAAATCCCCCAACCTAGATATAAACACGCAAACTTACCACGCACACAAAAAATAGACAATGTCTTTATGCACAAACTCCTTTAAGCCAGAGTTGGAGGTTTTTTTTCCAAAAAGCAACTCCTTGATTCATGAAGGAAAACAATTAAATGAAGCTGCTAAAATAGTTGCTTTTACAGGTATTTACTCAAAGCTTTTCAGTGAGCCACTGCTACTTTAATAATTGTAAATGAGTTACAAAAATATGTATCATGAAAATCCATTGGAACCCTTTGGTACACTATAGAAAAGTCATACACAAGTGAACCAGCTGGATTCTCTTGTGGTTGTTTTGCAAATGAAACATTTTTACAATGCAAATATCTATTTTAAAAAAACAAGTATGTGCAGTAATGAAAGAGCTGTTAACCTTTAAGAAGAGAGGTAACAATCTGAATGCAGCAATAGGGCTTAATGCCAGGAGGGAGCAATTCCTTTTAGAATATCAATGTCGTTTTATTGCGTCTTTGTGAATCAAGATGAACAGGTTGCATAGAGGGAAACATGGTGTTCTGTGAGTAAGTCTGATGTATTAGAAACATACTCGAGGGTGGTGCAGGCGGTGCCGTCTCATACAGGGGCGGTGAGACAGCCGTAAGGTGTGTGGTAGGAGCGACCGTTTGTTTAAGGTGGAGTTGGGATTACATAGAGGTGTCAAAACTCTTAGCAGGAAAGTTGGAAATGGAAGGGTTACAGGACGGTAGTGAGAACAGAAATGATTTAAGGAGATGGTGGAGCAAACAAAAAGACAGAGGCAGAGGTCACCAAGTAGGAGATATTAAGATTTTCAGTGGGAGTGAATACTCCTGACTTGAAGTAATATTAACATTTTGTAGGTGCCCAGCCTAACATGAATCTGATATGAATCTAATAGAAAGTCTATGGCAGGAGATAAAGATCAGGGTGATTTGCAGGACAGTTTCAAACCTCAAAGTCTCAAAGAAAGAAATAAGAAGGTTTTGACTGCAACTTGACATTCAAGTTTTTAATCAAATTTACATAAAAGTAATTTTTTTTTTTTTTTCAAAACGGATCTCTATGTGCAGAAGAAGATGTTGATGTTCATAAGAAGAGCCCCATTGTGTGTGAGTTTATAACAAGAAAGCCTGGTACCTTTCGGATCAGCTGACACATCTAGGAGCACTTCCTTACCACCAAGAGAGTATCTTTCTCTGTCTTTGTTGCATAACTGAAACTGCATCACCATAACAACCAGATAGAAGTTGATATGTTATATCTATAGTAGCCCAGAATAGAGTTATTTGGTGTGTGACTCACTCTTTAAAGCGTCAAGTTTGTTGAATATTCCCAAACTGCTCACATAGTAACAGAGATGCAATAATTCCCTTCTGTACAATACACCATGATATATGTACAAACCCAAATGCACGATTTACTTTGGTAAATATTGAACGTACACAGAAGAGCACCGAATAAATGAGCACATACTGTACAATGGAGAGTATGTTTCGGTTTTCTTTGAAGTAGTTTGAATTAAAGTGAACTTCTTCCCACATGACTAGACAAAATAACCCACAATCTTCACTACGGTTGCACAGCTTCCAGGAAACTTAGAAAGTTGGTGTTACAAAATAGAACACGCAAAGCTGATAATTTTGATCAATATCATAAAGATAGAAGAGTTCAGGCAAAAGAAAAGTCAGGCAAAAGAAAAGTAAGGCAAAGTGCGCTCATTCAACAGATTTTAAAATTTTTTTTTAAATAACTTCTTTTTCCCTGCAGGAAAGAACATTACGCACTCGACTTTGGTCTAGAAAAGTAAAAGAAAAAGCAATGGTTGGAAAAGCTGGAAGATGTGGCATTGATTACAGTTTCATACCAGCTTTTTTTGTCTCATATTTCAGCCAGACTGAAAGAACTGGTATTGGTCTGAATTGAAAGTAGTCTTGACAATTCTCGTGATGAGCAGCGTCTCTGTTTCAGATCTGTTTCATCTCAGTCATTACAGTATTGGGCTTGCGTGTGGCGGTGCAAATTATCGTGTCTGTGCGGCGGAGGAAGAGGAGAGAGTGTGCACGGCACGCAACATGGTTTTGATCTCTGGAGACTTTTGGGTTTTTTGTTGGGGTTTTTTATTTTATTTTATGGCAGTCAAGTTATTTATGTGTGTATTATGATATTTATTTGTGCACTACCATGTCTAACTGAGTCACACAGAGAGTTTATTTAGGATAAACAAGAAGCCCATATATGCTGCACAAACTTTAAAAGAGACTAGAGATCAAGTGAAGAAGAAAAAACTACTGTATATCAAACATAAGTTTACACATTCCACATTTGTTCTTTGCTGTCTAACAATCAAAAGTCAAATCGCTCACTAAACTTTGACTGTTATGCAAAGCTGTAAATCCCCTGGATGAGGACAACTCAGAAACACAAGTCCACAAACAAAACATTATCCCATCAGAGCATAAGCGACGTGTCGCGGTCATGTGTTTTACTGGCATGGCTGTTTCACTAAGCTTTGAGTGTATGCGTTGCTTGGAGACGAGCATGCATGTGGAATGTGTGACGTCCGCACTCTCGCTCAGGGGCGTGGTCATCAGCGTAGGACTTTGCCTCTCTCTCTCACACGGCCCAAGGCTTTTGGGGAAGAAGGGGAAGTTGTAAAATGTCTAATAGCCCCTCTCAGAAGCTTGTGCTGCTGTACCCCTGTGGAGATAGGTGTTGTGTGGGGTGTGTGTGTGTGCGGAAAGGGGTGGGTGTCAATCGTTATTGATGGGTTTCGATCAGACCTTGCACAGACTCATGAACAGTCCTAATAACAATCGAAAACTGAAAACTAGATCCGATGCAGTTTTACCTTCAACTTCAATAATAATCTCAGAATTTATTCTGATAACCTCGAAATAAAACAAAAATGTCCTGCCACTTTCTGTTTGTTTTGTTTTTATCAGCCTGTTGATTAGTTTGGACACTGCTGTCACCTAGTGACCGGAGGCTTGTTTATCAGTTAAGCATGAATAAAGACAATTATAACGTCCTGCTTCTCGCAACAAGCCCCCTGACACTTTGCCAAACCCCCTGAGGGATGCGCCCCACTATTTGAGAAGTACTGCCCTAAATACACCATCCCCACCGTGGTGGCAGCATCATGCTGTGGGGATGCTTCTTCGCAGGCACAGAGAAGCGGGTCTGAGTTGAGAAAAGACAGATGGAGCTAAATTCAGAAATACAAACACTTTTTTTAAAGCCTGCACTGACACTGACCTCAAACATAAAGTGGAATAATTTAGATTTAAGCACATCTGTATTAAATTGGCCCAGTCAAAGCACACCCTGTTTGGCTCCCAAATTTTACTGAACTGACTATCTCAGACATCTCTTGAAAATCCCAGTTTATAATAATCCTTTTCTATAGCTGAGCAGCAGCTATAGAAAAAAAGTCCAAGAGGTATTAATATTTTTGCATGTCACTGTTATTAATATCAACTTCTGCATAACTGCACAATTAATCAAACTGAAATCATCATTGCCATTTCAATGTGATAAGTTTCACATTCAAAAAGGACTGCTGGGATGCAATATTTACAGGACCATAATATTTTAAAAAGTCATGCTTTAAAACTTTGCAGGCAAGTTAACTAACTGGATGACGTTTCAGTTTTTGATGCGTACAATTGATATAGATCTTAATGTTTGAGATGCTGGTGGGAGGATTGTGATGTCGTGGGAAGATTGTTGTGATTGTGATGACGGAGAAAAACTTAGATTTGCGTCAGTTCTTATGTGATAATTTCAATGTTCATCAATATTGTACAGATTTTTCTAAAAAATTATGCAATCCTTTCTTTTGGGCTCATTTGTCTCACTTTTAAATGTATTTAAACTTGTTCAACAATAACTTACAAGTAATAAAACAATAAAAGTCAAACAATAAAAAAGGTATCCAAGCTACAACTTTCAACCAGCACCACAAACACGCCAGCGGATCCATCTGTATTTCTGTCCCATGCACATTTATCCCTGCGCTCTTCCTGCCCGCTGTTGACTCAAACAGCCTCTGCTCATTTATTAGCAGCAGTGCGCCAATTAATTCCCAGCCCCCTTTCCTGTGTTCCAGCAGCAGCCTGGGCTGTACACAGAACAACTGGAGAGGAGACGCACGAGAGGGAAAGGGAGGGTGGCTTCTCTGACGTCATCAGTGAAGAGAGGTAGGAATTCCCTTCATATGAACCGCCCACTTGGTTACTCTGCACACCCTGTCTGGCTCCCAGACACACTCGCATTCACACACGCTCCTGTCTGCACAGCCAGAGGAGGAACGGGTCGACAAGAAGACAAAAAGAGTGACAGGCGCGAGACTTGTGAAGTTCGACTTTACAGGGTGACGTTGGAGACAAATGAACTTGGGGCAGAGAGCAGGAATAAAAACTGTTATTTCAGGTGGGTGCAGCATCATGTCTGCCTCTTCTTTGAGGACTTCTTGTGGGTTTTTTCTGTGTGTTTTTTTTAACCATTTTATGACTTTATTACTCTGGAAAGACTATAATTTTGACTTTTTTTCCTCTTGAACCACTGGTCTTTGACAGGAACACACTTTACAGAAGCTTCTGCAGCCTGTTGGTTGGGACAACGCGTGTGTAAAGTCTTCCTGCTGTTTGAATGTACTGTGATATTAGCACTGGAATATTGCCCTGTTGTGTGGTTTGACTCTATGGAGCGGCTCCATTACAAAGGTCAGATGTAAATACTTCCTTTGAATAGGATGGCTGACTTTCTGCATGGCTGCCTGTGTTTGCAGTTGATTTAAGAGTCCACTACCCATCTGAGTGATTGACTGCTTAATTGTTTAGCTTCTATCCGTTTGTTTGTCTGCCTTCCCTTTCCGTCTGTCTTTATCTGCCTGTGTGTCTGTTTTTTTGTCAAGTCCGTATACGCTCTCTCGGCTGAGTTTTTTACTGGCAGCGCAGAATGCGAACAGAGGTCATAAAAAGTTCTCAAAAAGCAGCAGACGGGGCGTCATGGCAGTGCCGAAGCAGGGCCGGAGCTGCCTCAAACATTCCTCTCATTGTTCAGAGGGCTTGTAAGTGTGCGAGCTCCGAAACCTCCATGAAAGGAAGGGAATCTAGCCACTACTGTAGCTGACAAGGTTTCATTTAGCTGCACTTTAGAGCTGTCTGTCTCCGTTTTCCTGTCCGCCGTCCTGTCTGGTTCCCCTCTTGGGGTTAGTGACATAAACTAAATTGGTTTGTGGACGATACAAAAAAGAGCTGAAGGAAGTTCACATGAGGCTGACGCAGCAAGGACAGATGAGATAAGCGTGAAGATAAAGCGCATTTAGTAAGATGTTATTCTGTTTTTCATGTGCCTGATTGTGGCTTGCGATAACAGTGAAGAGAAGGGGAAAAGGCTAGAGGAGTTCTAAGTAAAATGCTAAATGAATGACTGAATGTTTGGATGGAAGGTCAGAGCAATAATGGAGGAGAAGGTGAAGATCCAGTCAAGCTTTGGTGGGGTTGTTGGGTGGGTGAGTGGGTGTGCCAGCGGCAATATGTATGGCTGGGCCCTGACTCAGGAAACATTGGCGTAGTGGAATAAAAGTGTATGTGTGCCGTTTCTGCGGCCATTCGTGCATGTGCGGTTCAGTGGCAGCAGGGCAGCTGTGCACTAAGTACAGGGCTGGTGGTGGTGAGGGTGTTTGGCTTCGAACCAGGCTGAGGATAGGGTTACAAGCACAGGGCTACAGGGAGTGGACCATGAGCTTGGGCTGGGTTCTTCACTCAAAAACAACAACATTTTAAGGCTTTTCTTGAAAAAAAAAAACGACTAATGTCCCACATGTGGTACATTCTTCCACTGAGTCCAGGACAGGCAGTGATTGTTTGTCTTTGATTCCTGAAAACTGCAAAAGATCAAGCCCACTGTGGAGCCAGATCCCTTGTTCGAATGTCGCTGAATGTCACGGCCTTTGAAGTAATTACACCCTGACACGCAACATGAAACAAAGTCAGAACCTCGGCCACATGCACACGCAACACCAAAACATGCTCTGTCTGTTGATTGAGCTAGGGTGTGGTGCTGAGTAAGGTGTGTAAGTACAAAGATCCAAGGATGTGCCTTGCAGCTTCCAAGCACTTTTGCTGCAAATGTTTTGTTGTTAAAATATCTTAAAATATCTTGAGCGTAGGCCTTGCTTTGAGTACTGTCAAACCGAATGATCCAAAGACTGATTTGGTAATTCAGTCGGCACAATTTTTTGGCTTTTGTCATTCTGAACAGGTTGAGCATGTAAAAGCTTAATGCATCTGACAGCAGTTATAAAAAGCAAACATTGTTTATTTGCTCTTCAGAAAAGGAGTTTTGGCGTTAAGTTCTCAGCTTAAACTCTGATTTGAATCTTTGTTCAAAACGCACAGCAGAGGGCCGATCGTTTTGACCCTTCCCCAATAAATATGTACTTTTGTAGATTTGGTTTTTGAAGGTATACAATAAAGCCATCCACTATATGTAGCCAGGAATAATTAGTATTGGCAGCCCCTCCTTTTCATACCACTGTGCAATTCATACTCCCATATCAGGAATCGTTGTCTTAAGACTACAGTAAATTAAATCTACCAGCAACAGCTCATTTATTGCTTTTTAGCTTTTGTTTTATAAATACAAACAAAAGTATCTATAAATTTGTCATTTTTCACAAGAGACATTGACAAGAATAATCATCAGAGCAAAATAAATGGAAATAGAATGTAATAAAGTAAGTTTTCCAATTAACAATATACAAGCAAATTAAATTATATATAAAATTTGAGCACTTCAATGATTATTTATTCCTGAAAGTCTTAAGATACTTAATTGCACAGAAAAAAGATAAAATGATACGTAATCGTTTGAGAAGTTTATTATGATGGTTTGCTTAAGAATAGAAAATAGGAATGTAAAGAGATAAAATTGCAACAAAATGGGGTAGCAGTGATCGGCCTGGGTGAATTTTGAAAATGGAGGCAAGAATAATTTGTGCATTGTAGCGACTCATGTTTCAAGTTTTCAAATAGATCTAGCTATTAAGCGAGAAGTCTTTTACTTTTTACGGTGAAAGCCATATCAGATTTGTATGCATTTGCACTTTTACTCGTTTATGAGACTGTGAAATCCCAGTTCAAGCACATACAATGTTTGCCCAGCAGCCCCATTGACATAATCCTGTTTGTTTGCTGATAGTGAGCATATTGTGCTCGAAGAGGTAGATTCGGCCTGCGAGCCATAGAAGGGAGGGTTGATACGTGTTGAAACAACAAGAGGTCGAGATCCAGCTGTCTCAACAGAGGCTTTTCCACTTAACCATGCGGCCTTGTGTAAACGGCAATGTCAAATCTGGACTTGTGCTGAAGGGAACACGGCCAACGGCCACGTCCGCACTTGGACTTCCATATATCCTGTGTATAGAGAGTAGAACACACACTTAATGTAAACTACACACCGTAAATTGTAAAAGAATCTGTAAACAAGGCAATAGTTCATAAAAACTGCAAAAACACCTTTGACTTTACTAGAGTCCATCTGTTGGAAATCATCTCTCGGTGATGCAAGTTTTCCTACTCGACACCTACGTCAAGATGCAACACGTTGACACATTTATGCAACCCACGTGCCAGCGTCGTATGATTATTTCTAACCACAATAAACATCCAATTACAAAGAGGCAAAAGAACAGTATCGTAGGGGGAAAAAAGAAGTGAGCTCTGTCGAGATTCTCCAAGCCAGTGCTGGAGGTGACGTTTTGGACAGCGCTTGTCAACCCAATAACAGCGTCATTACAGGGGGAAAGGGAAGGAATGAGCTCATAGGCATTAATGGCTGCGGGTTCGATGGGGGGAGCAAGACGAAGAGGGGAAAAAAACCCGATGGAAAAGATGAAAAGGTAGAGAAAATAACAGCGCGAGTCGAGCGACTGCTAGATGAAAGGAGGGAGGGATGGCAGGGTTTTAGGTTGATCGTGGAGAGGAGTTAAACGGGAGTCAGCATGCAGTCTTTGAAGGGTGCTGGGACCTGAGGTGACCTTGGGTGTTTTTTTATTGTGACCAGGTGGAGCTACTTTGGCACGGGATGGAAAGTATGTAAAATGCTCAGAGCAACAAATCCAATTTAATTTTATAAATCAAATACAACCGTTGATTCTTCTTTAGTCATACTCAGGCCTCCTGCATTGGTTTTTGTTTTTTCCTTGCAAAAATAAAATAAAAATAATAAATTATTCTAAGGTATTGCAAAAACATCCCCGTTGTGAGGTGCAATGACTTAATTTTATGTGTAAATCTGACTGCAAACTGGAAAACAAAAGAACATTATCCTTGCAGTACTGGAAAGCATTGGCCAGTAGATTATACTTTTAGAGGAAGTTGTGTACTATTCTCTTTGAAACTGTTACAGATCAGTGATGATGATTGCAGAGGCCAAAGCTTCCCGTGTTTTTGGAACAGTGCTCCAGCAGAATGGCTGCTTGAAACTTATTTAGAGTCCGGAGTTCCCCAAACGCGTCCCAATGACTCACAGCTTGCAGACGGTGGATTATTAATGCAGCTAAAATAAAAATAACTTCAAGAAGATGGCAAATTAGGGAACTCTGGATAAGACACTGGTATTCTTGAGATGAGTGCTCTTTTTAAGGACTATCACTCAACATAGTCCTTATGTTTTGAACTTGTGTTCTTTTAGAAACTTGTGTTTTGGTAACATGAAAGCAGAGAAAACTCAACTTGTGTCCTAGTTTTCCACACAAGGACTTTTAGATAAAGAGGGTGAACAGAAAAGGGAAGACGTCTTTATAGGGTGTGCCACTTCCTTCTCAACGAACCCTCCATTCTGTCATTGATAAGTTATTTTTATAAGAGATCAAGGGAATCTGACGAGAGCCATGTATGGATACATAGCAGGTACAAATAGTCCAGTCTTCTAACCTCATATTTCACTGAGACATACAAAGAGAGGACTTGCGTGAGAGGGTAACAGGGGAGACAATGCATCAAGGGTATAAATGACACAGGAGTTCTATTTTGGTGTTTATTATTCATATGTTTGCATGCGCTGATGAACTCCTTTTCGACTCACCTAGACATCTCTGCTGGCCAGGGGAATTCCTGGCAGAGTGATTTTTGAGACTACAGGACTGAATCACATTGCCAGGGATTTCCAATGGCTGACACGAAGAAAAGCAGCACCCTTCTCACGAACGCATCCCCCTGTCCACACACACACACACACAGACACTTAAAATTACTACCTCATTCATGGACACACCCATGCTTTTCATTTGCATGCTCACACACAAACACACCCGTCACCGGCAAATGTTGGTTTTCAAACCTCGCTGTGCGGCTGCAGGACTTAACTCACATGTGAACAGTGAGTCCCTGCCATGTTCACAGTGGTTAAGTTCTGCCGCCACAGGGTTACAGCCTGCAGGTGGGAGAGTAAAGGTCAGGGAGGGGCAACCAGCCCTACAAAAGAGCATCACTCTTCTAACACCACTGGATTGGATACAGAATGCCGACAACATAATAAGCATCTAGTAAAAACAAATGAGTTAGTTCAGAACTTCACCAGCAGTGAATTTTAGTTGATTGTAGTAAACATTTGTGCATTTAGTTCTTCGTGATTATCGTCTCTAAAAAGAGCCAACACAAGGTTGTACGGTTCCTTAGGCTTTTTTATTTGAAGGTGCACCATGGCAAGCTTGATCAATTTTGCTTTCTTCATGTAATGATTTACAGGTAAATAAATGAGCAAACATCAAAATCAGTTGGCTATAAGAGAGACTGTGTTTTGCTTCACAGTCGCTGTAAATAATCCACTAAAAGAATAGAATTTTCAATTTATTCCTCTAAATATTTTTTTACGTATTTAATTTCAGCTTCATAAAGCTTTCCTGGGTCCAAAAAATCAGCTTAGGACTGAAATTATATATATTTTAGAACATTAACGTAAAGAGGCTGCTACCACTTTTTTAAACATCCTATAAAATGTAGCACGTGATGGTAGGCACCAAAGTGCATTTCAAAAACATGCGTATTGTATAAAACATAAAATAACACACACCAAACCAGACACTTACAGCTCAGTCTAAAGTTATTCATATCCCTGGCAGATTTAGGGTTAAGGTAATCACTTCAGTATTTACATTTTATCATCATGTTTCTTTTGATCTGAAGAAATTTTGGAGCAGCCTCAAAGTCCTGACTTGAATCTGATTGAGTATCTGATGATGGCTATGCTGGCGTCCAACCTCAAAGACTCTAATCTCATTATCAGAGACAGCTAACTTGTTCATCAATAATTAAAAGCACATTCAACTCAGGTTTCCTTTTGTGGAACAGTTTACCAGAAACATGTCGATCCAGCGTATACCGACTTAAGATTAAAAAAAAAATTCTTGTGAAAGATGATTCTCATTGCGTTTCTTCAGAGGTCACTGTGTCTTCTGTTTAACTCATTGTGCATTATTTATTTGTTTTACGTGGCTCTGATTTGTGTGGCAGTCATCTTTGCCAGGTCTTCATTGTAGAAAGAGATTTCTGATCTCAAAGGAAGTTTCTGGTTGAGTGATCAGAAGAGGAACCAAGTTTCAGAAGCAACATTACGACTATTACTCACATTTGTTAATAAAGTGTTATGATGCACATTTGTTTCCACAGCTCAGAGATCAGCAGCAGAAAAATAATAATAATAGGATCTAAATTGGGACTCTGCTAACGTAACCTTTAAGCTATAAAAGTGTCTTTTATTACATGTTGGTGTAAACAAAGTCAAGTGAGAACATGACTTTAAAAATTGTCTAATTAGACAATTTTCCTAATTAGAGTTATATAATTGGTGCAAAGCAATGATATATTTCTTAAGAGTTTATTGGAAGAATTTGTCACTAAGTAAAGTCACCAAGCATATGCCGACAACATAATAAGGGTTGTCGGCATATGCTTATTATGCCGACAAAAAGTGACGATTTTCAGTTATGAAGTGAGGTTTTAAGCAGGTTAAGAGGTTTAAAGCAGAAAATATCGTACCTAAAGTGTACTGTTGTTGGAGTTTTCATATAGCAGTAAACACACAGTATAGTTGTTCATGACGCTAACAGAGGGGTCAAGACCAGTGGACTTTTACCATCAACGACAAAATAAAATAAAAAAAATATTGTTTCAGTTTATGCAAATACTATTTTATGAACCTTTTCATTTAAGTAGCATCTGCACTGGATGATTTTTTTTACAGGAGAAACGAAAGTCAGGGGTGGTGCGCCACCAGTGGTCTTCCTGTGTGAAACACATAATGAGAACGGAACATGTAAAGTGTTTCCAGTCAGAGTAAATATCCGATACAGGAAGATCCCAAGTGGTGCAAAGCCTTTTATCTTGATTTCTATTTAATTGGAAATAACCAAGAAATCCAAAGGAATCATCACAGCCCATTAAAGATTCTCAATAAAGTGCGCCAATAAACCAATCTGCATTTTTTAAATTATTTTAAAATTGTCTTAAAGTGTTAGCTATTTGCTTTTGGTCTTAGAACCTCTCAGACTATATTAATACAAAATAAGAAAACAAGAGCATACCACAGTTAAGATGCTAACAACTTATAATGTTCCAACTCGGACAAAACTTCTTAACTATACCTTTGACCTATTTTGTTTTCACTCTATTTGTGTAAAACAAATTCAAACTTACTTGACTTAAATTATTTTTAAAAATCCTCAAAATTTGATTAGTATTTCTATGCTAAATTTAAAACATGACAAGGAAAGATTGCAACAATTCAACCATATTTTCATCTTTTATAAAAACTGTATATAAACATATTTACAAGAAAAACAAAAACATGTATTTTTTATTTTGCCTTTTATACATTTATATTTTAAACATCTTCACTGAGAGTATAGCATGAAAAATGACAAGTTCCTTTTGTGTGTGTGTGTGCGTGCGTGTGTGTGTGCACAGACTTGGAGACTAAAGCTGATTCTAAATTTGATTTCTTTAAAAATATTATGATGTCAAAGAAATGGTTTTCTCAGATTGACTCTATATCTTTCCGAACTCAGTCTCACACCTCGTTATTTCAAAATCAACCCCATGTGTTCAGGGCTGACAGTAAGTGTTTGATGGAGTACATGTGTTCACAGATGACTCACTGTACAGTATTGTCAGAAGCTGACATATCATAAAGGAGAGGAAAAGCCAGTGAGGAAAAAGAGTTTACAATCTATAAATTTCCAGTAAAAAGCTGAAATCTGTTGAATTTGCTGAAATTGAGCAGCATCGGAGCGTCTGTGTCTGCTAAATGTCAGCTGTCTCATTAAGAGTAAATCTGTTGCCGCCCCTGTAGGGAGAGCTGAGTGTCACCTTATGTCATAATTTCTGTCGCTGGGCTGACAGAGTCGCTTTGGGCAAGTGTGTGTTTCTTTGACTCTGTGTTCACATTTTCCCTATGCTTCCACCTGTTAAGTTTTTTTTTTTTTTTTTCTTTTTTGTTTTTTTTCAAAAGAGCATCACTGCCTGTTGGTCTGATGCTGTGTGATCGTGTCTGTGTGTGTAAAAAATTACCTCTGTCGTCGCTTCTCCTCACCCCCCGCTGGGTCGGTCTCCTGTGCCTGCTGTGCTGATAATCAGTGTGTGACGTCGGCTGGCTCAGTTCAGCAGGAACAGGGGACTGTTCTCATTTCCACACACACACTTAAACATAAACAGAATCACACATAAACATTATCTTCTCTTATCACGTGGAAACACATTTCTGTTGCTTTGATTTAGTCTTTAAATTTTATTTAATGACTGCCGACTGTTTTACATAAATTTGTATCTATTTTGTGTATTTCTGGTGCAATGACTGTGAATAAATGATCAGAAGTGCAAAATGTTTAATAATGTTTTTTGTTTTCTGTATTGAATAAATGTTCCTTCATAAATATTAAAGTTGATTAAAATGACATTTACTTGAGTCTTCACTGTGTGTCTTCTCTTTTTCTTATTCTGTCACTCACTTCATGAGAAATCTAACCAATGCATTATTCACTATATCCCTCCATCATGTCTCTGACTTCTTTTTTGAGGTCAGGAAGAGGAAATCAAAACATGCTGCAGACACCTGACAGTCTGTGGTTAAAAGCTGCACCTGGTGAATGTTGGGCGGCATTTAAATAAAAAAATAAAAAAAAAACATTGTCTACATCCTAAAGAGGTTGTTGCACACTATGAATCTTTCTATTTCTGGGAGATCTACACAATCTGGCACACCTTCTTTCACATCAGTGAAGACAGTGGGCATTGCTGTACCTGTTTTACTTGCACACATCCCCAAGGTTCTGTGGCACAGTAAAATCCCCTGGTCAAATGTGAAAAGAAAAAAAAAACATTGCCATTAAATGACAAAATGTATGAAGATCCAACATTACAACAAAACCTTGCTGCTTACGAGAAAAATATCATGGAGTAAAGCAGGAAAAAATAATGTGTAGATATGACCACATATTACAAAACCAGTTATAATGAAGATCATAAAGTCAGTACAAATGTGTTGCGAAGAATAAACTGCATGCCACTTGCCCAACAAATCAGACAAACCAGACATCTCTGAAGAGTGCAATAATCTAACTTTCTTAACAATAATCCATGTAATTCTATGTATTTGTACTGGAAAATGTTTGTTTTGGCTTGATTTCTCAACTTATAGACATGTAGATGACAGCAATGAAATGTCCTAAGTAAAATATTTTATTTGTTCCATTTGATTGAAGTCGGTAGCTTTAAACCCAGACGTAGTTTGAAAAAAAAAAAAAAAGTTATTGCAGCTGTCTTTTCTGGTCTTGAGAAAAAAAAACCCAGTCTAAATCCAGCCCATCAAGGCCGAAAGCCAAGACAAACAAAATGTGGCTCAAATATTGTGCTCCGGAACCACATTATGTTAGTAAAAAAAACCCTTGTGCATGACTCAAATCCAGACGTGGACTTCAAAGTAAGAGCAAAAACTAGTAGTGATAAATGGCAAAGTAATGTCATGATGAAGCAAATTGGAATTAACAAAAGAAGGAAAGGTTATCAGGCATTATAAAATAATGATAGTCAATTTGAAACATCTGATGGAACAAGGAAGACAAACGCAGTCAAAACAAGAGAAAAGAAAGCTATTACTGTGTGGAGTTGTTAAAACTCCAGCCCTATTTTTAAAGCACTCTTCTCATAATGTTTTGTTTTTTTAACAGCATTTAAGAAGTGCGTTTCTAGACTAAAATAAAAGAATAGCTTCTTTACCTTATGTCAGATTAAATAAAATTTTATGCACATAAATGTGTATAATATATGATTATTAATTCAACTGAATCCATGATATCTATAGCTATGCCTATTTAGGAGAAATGAACTAGGCGAAATGTATAATTTTGCCAATAAAAATTTGCCACAATAAAACATATTTTAAATAAAAAGAAATTATACAAGTAAGAAAATGATTTCATAAGTGGTGTATTCTTGTTTTTATAACAGATAATTGGTTTAAGATCAAGAAGTCATGTAGCTTAACTCTTTGACTTTCTTATTCATATATTAATGCAGGTAGGTTAGTATACAGGTAAAGGTTCAAGAAGTGTGCATATAAATCCGTAATTAGAAATACACACACACTTCAGATGGACTATTTAATGAAATTTGATCTGGGTACAGTGTGTTTAATACCTGCTTCTGACAAATTAGCCTCACTGGATTGCATATATTTTCTAGACAATAAATAGACAGACAGGCAGGACAATTGCACTCAGAAATATTGCTGGAATTTTTAGCAAAAATAAAACTAAACTAACTCACTAAACATCTTTTCGTAGTAATGAGTTCTTATTAGCAATAGGCAACATTATTAAGTAAACGTACGCTGCAATAATAGGACGTGCTGCCCTAGAAAAGGCTCAACTCTAGACCTCTAGATTTTTGCGGGAACTTTTCATCACATACGCAACCACACATGACAACGGACGTATGTAGGTCTTCAAACTGTTACAGGTTTTGTTTTACCGTCCTTAAGAGATGACATCCGGATGTTTATCGTTGCCGAGTTGCCACGGCAACAGATACACGTGTCCGTCATCGAGCCTCTGACGTACAGAGGCACGACGGTTCAACGGGCAAGTTCCTGTTTCTGAGAAAGCAGCGGAGAGTCGCGGAGCCTCCTCCCCTTCTCGCTGTCTCACCGCGACGCCCTCCTCCTCTTTTAAGCCCACTTCTCTCTCCATTTGTCACAGCCTTCTATAGGTTTATTGCTCCATTGTTCACCCCCACCCACTTCTATATTACAGTGTTTATCTTTCCGTGGCAGCCCTCCGGCCCCACCCCGTTCCGTAAATCCTGTGCCTGTCACACCCACGCACTCGCGCTCCCTCACCTGCCTCTACCTCTGCGGGTTGACCAATAGGAGGCCGACGCGGGAGTCGCTATGGGAACAAAACAGGTCAACAAAGGGCGGGGAATAAACGATGCAATGAGGTGAACCTATCAGCATTTGAGGTAAAGCTCAGACGGAAGCGTAGACACATTAATCATTTATTATTTTAATGATTTCAGTCAAGGAAAATAAGAACCATTTTTTTCTTCACTGAAAAACTTTTGTTGAGGTTAATTATACAAATAGCTCATTAAGCCTTAGTTTGATTCACTATGAGACATAAAGGAGAACAAATCAGAACATCGTAGTTTCAAAACAAACCCGTATTACGTGACATTTAGTCAATGAAGTTGTGTAGCATAAAGAGGCTACTACTATTCTCACAACATTAAAGAGAGTGACTCACCTTATACTTTGCAGGTTATGCAGCCTGAGAGGCAAAACCCAGGTCACCACAAAGGTGACTGTTTAACCTGACTGAACATGAACCACTTTAATAAGTACACATATTGGCATGACTATCGGCTTTGTTTTACAAAGACAAAAATGTGTGGGGTGTATTTGTACTAACCCCATGTGTCTTTTTCACTGCTTTACGTCTTTTGAGATAAAGAGACGTATCTCAAAAGACGTCTCTTTATCTCAAAAGCTTAAAGACATCTTTAAGTTTTTGTCAATTCTGTGCAGAAAAGCACAGATTAGATGAAAAGTTCCTGGGATGGTATTATGAATATTGGATTGTTTTGGTTTGACTTTAATGAACGAAGTGTAATTAATGAATAAACAAAGTTATACACAAACAAAATACATTTAAAGCAAAAGAAGAACAGGAGTAAAGTTAAATATACATTTACACATTCGTAGGAGTGGGTAGCAATATGAACTTATTTTTTACACCCACCCCTCTTACATTTGTATCATCATCCGATAAATTACTATTCATGTTAACTTAGTTTTAACAGCCTTTATTATTATTTTCTGTCATGTCTATAACTAGTAAAGTGTAGTCATAATTGCATGCCCATATAAGCAAGCATCGTTTTTAACATATTAGAAAATTATTCCTAAATGAATATACTACAATACAGTAATATTTGACAACTTCATTAAATACTAACAATAACATTGTTATATATATCACACAGACCTATCTGCTGTGTATTTTGATTCTCTTTCCTCCACTCTCGCTGTTCTGCCCCACCCTGCAGCTGTGCAGCAGGTCAGCATTCTCCCTCCGTCTGGCTCCTTGGTTCTCACCATAAAAAAGCTGCCAATCTGGCTGCAAGAAGACATAATTGCCATTATGACTGCTGCAGCCCTGCACATCACATAGTGTACTGATTGTTCTACGGCGGAGGAGAGGAGAGGGGGGACACTGTCTCCACTGTGCAGGCGCCACACAATATTATCATAGCGTGACTACAGCTCATCCACACACAAACACGTGCAGGGTCTCGACTCCACTGTTTTCAGCCCACTCTGGCTGGCTGTAATTTCCCAGTTAAGCACAAGGCAAACATGTTTCTATAGAGCTAAAATCCACACAACAATGCCTTTGAAAATTGCAACAAAAAAAAAATCTTTTCAACTGTCAAAGCCCTGAGCAAATACACCAATTGCACAACGTCACTGCCAATAGGAAAAGATAGAAACCGTGGATGGAAAAGCAGTTTGCACCAGTGCAGGAACGCCCAGCTCATATATGTGTCTGAGCACATGGAGCCAAGGTTTTTGGGAAAGCTGACCTTATCCCAGCTCCAGTTCCACTTCTCCATCTCCGTTTCCAAATTAAAAAAAAGGTCAACGTAACCGCTTAAAAACAGAGGCTTAACGCTGGCCTCCTCAAGGAAAAAGCAGCTCACGCTTCAGTGAACATATTATAGACACACGAACCAGAAAGCCACTCTATATTTCCATTCCACGGAGTTGGAAATATAAGTGGACTGTGAACATAACAGTGACTCAGTGCAAAGGATATGAGCGTGCTGATTAGCCACAGGAAATATCCGTTGCCACTGTAACAAAGTCGCATATTGCAGAGGGAAATGTCTTGATCATTGTTACAAGATTATGTGGTTGGTTCTGCTGCATTCATAGAGGGAACTGTCTGAGCCCTACGTAGATACTGTTGTTCTCTGCCCGGCCAAATTACAAATGCATGAGCAAGCACCGATTACATGCAGATGTTGCGATGCTCTTGTGTGACTCAAACATCCTGTACGTACGTTAACCAATACCTGAAGTAACCTTTGTCACAGAACAGATTTCAGCTGATAAAGTATCATTCATACTGGAGATACCCACTAGCTGTCCCTGCTGTTTAAACTTTGACACCTCCAGGGCCACATATGACATAATAAATAAATAATTGAATAAATACACATAAATATGCATTTCAATGAGGCTTGGTTACAGTTACCTTTTCAAAATAATAACCTTTAAGCAGACATGTCGTGTCAAGCACACATTTCCTCCTATTTTTTATTAGTCTGGTGTAATATTCTAAACTTAAATTCTGTCATTTCATGAGCTGTAAGCAGAAAATCCTGTTAATTACCAGAAATAAAGGCTTAAAATCATGAGTCTGTGTGTAAATAATCTTTCCAATTTGTTTCACTTAGTGAATCAAGTTACTGAAATAAATACACTTTTCAACAATCCTGCCATTCATTAAATGATTATGTATGTGTCAACTGAATTAAAATTGAAACACGTTTTACCTGAGAAAATGTATGTGTAGTTATTTGAATGTGGTGGTTTCACGAAATGGGTCATTTAATAAACACAGAAATCATCCACTGAAATGTGCAGTTCTATCTGAGTAATTATAATAGTAATTCTTATTATAATAAGATAATTATTATAACTGCAGTGCATTATTTCATATTATTGTTCTGCAGTATTTAATTAATCTATTTTATCTGTCAAGCTCTCCCATTACAGTCAGTGGGTGGAGTAAACTCTGGTTTGATCTGTGGGAAATGTTGATTTAATCAGAGCTGAAGGTTTTCACAATGTGCATGAAATTGTTATCGGAATAAATTCATGATAGAAAGTGGCACAGGAAAGAAGAGCCAGTTTAATAATAAACTGTACAAAACTGTACAAAATAAAACATAAATCACTTAAACCTAACATTTTAATAATGGTACATATACAGTTAAGCCAAAATTGTCTAAAGCCCGTTTCACATTTATATTTAAAATATTTTCTTTCAACCAAAAAACATAAAATTTTTACATCTTTAGAAAATTGCCATTTCAAAAACAATTTGTATAATTCTAAATAGTAGAAAAGAAAACCCTTCATTAGCATTACAGCAATCAATGCTCCTTCTGATTGCTGAAAAGCTTTTTATGAGATTTAAGTTTTCATGGTTGGAAGGCCTCCTTTCCAACACCCTAATCATTAGCTCCCTCCACAGACTCTAAGGGATTGAAATCAGGTCACTGGCTGGGCCACTCAAACTACCGTCTATAATTAGAAGAAACATGTTGGTAAAATAAATAAATAAATAATAATAATAATAAAAAGGTTTCAATTCTAAATCTTGCAGGTTCTGAACCATTTTTTTACTAACTGTAAGTATTTAACAAAATATTTATTTGTTGGATTTTGGTACCTTTGGGTTTTCACAAAGAAACAGCAGAGAACTGAGAGTTTTGTTATTCAGGAACGAAACATAAATTAGAAAAACATGTCTTGATATTATTGGATAGAAAACATAACAAATCAACTATTTAATAAAAATCTTTTTGAAGCGTTCAGCCTTAAGGTCTAATTATCTATACCCTGTAATTTTCTTTTTACATACTGAAGCAAAAATTTTATTACGCTGTATGTTTTAGCACAGACACCAAAGTTAAAGATGTGTTTGAACCAGACTGCGTTGCATAGAGATGTATGCAATTGAAAATAACAGGAAATTTGAGTCACTTTTCAGTACGAAGGCTTGTCAGCAGCCCCAAATGTCATCTCATTCTTTGAATTTTCTCGTAGTTAATACATTTCCTTCTTCTTTATAGGAAATGAATCATTGTTGCTAACAACCAGACAGTAACAAACTCACCAGAGGTCGAGCCCCATTTTGAAGGCGCAAGAACCGAGGACGATATTTGGCACACAAAATCCTTTAACAGCGATACTGCTACTTTTCAAATGAGTCAGAATAAAATTACAAACAATGCATCCCAAAACAGATGACGCCCAGAGTCACACGCAACATCTGTGAAGCATCCACTGATGGAAGAAAAAGATACAGAGCTTTATTATCAAAGCATACTTTTTAAAGGGTAGGCTCAGTTCAATTCAGCAAAACTAACATTCTACATACAGCTCTGGAAAAGAAAAAAAGAGGCCACTTAAAATGATCAGTTTCTCTAATTTTACTCTTCATAGGTTTATGTTAGAGTAAAATGAACATTGTTGTTTTTTTTTTTTATTCTATGAACTATTGACATGTATCTGAAATTCCAACAAATGGTCAAAGTAACAAAGAAGATGTCGTGATTTCAGACCTCAAATAATGCAAAGAAAACAAGTTCATAATTATTTGGAAACAGCAATACTAATGTTTTAACTCAGAAATCAATATTTGGTGGAATAACCAGGAGGTTTTCAATCAGGCTCAGTTCAGTGATCTCTTAATATTTTTCCAGAGCTGTATATACATATTAAAACAGAAATGTTCTGCAGGGAGAGCATTGAAACACAATACTTAGAAATAAATAGGGGAGACTTGGACATGTATCTGCATATATTTCAGGATGTTGTGCATCCCTTAAAACAGTCATTCTGACTGTTTTAAGGGATGTTTTGATAACATTTCCAAAAAAAGTTGTCTCAGCTCAACTTATCCCAGTCTCCTCTAAAGGAACTTAGGCAAAAAAATGTTCAATCTGAAATCCATCAATTGGGGAAAAAAATGGGACAATAGCTGATTTTCAATGCTACCAAGTTTTATATATCCATAACTTAAATAGCTAAATGCGTAAAATAACATTTTGGCATTGAAAATGGTGCTATTTCCCTTTCAATACCCCAAATGTAACACATACCATCTAAGACTTCTCTTTTATACACTATTCACAAACCTAATCATGTGCAACTCAGTGTCACATGATGGCATTTCCATGGCTTTGACACACAAATCAGAAACAAAAAAAACAAAAACAAAAATACAGCATTGATTAAAATCCAAAACTGTAAACAAAGACAAAATCAAATGTTTTCCTGATTTGTTAAATATACAGGAGCATCTTCCAAGCTGAAACATCGGCATTAAATGATCTACTTGTTCAATAAAACTAAAAATCAATAAGGCCTGATCACTAATAGCAGCCATGCATTGAGTGCATTGCTACAGCTACAATGATTTGAGTTATGCTGCAACATGTTTAGTCTCTTGCTGTGTCAGACACACTCTCAGCCTACAGCTAAACTCAAAAGCATTCTAGGAAATCTCTTTGGTACATGTGATAGCATTACACGCATGCTATTTCATCTGTCTTAAAGGCAAAGAAAGAAAAAACCTTCTAATTCTCAAAACTAAAGATGAGGGACAGCATAGAAATGAGACTTTCTTCAAAATTTCATACCCATTCATATTAAATGCAGTACGAGAAGTAGAAGATCTCAATATGATTCATGCATTCATTTGGAGGGGAAAAAAACAACTATGAGAATAAAACAGGATGTTGTCTTAACTGAACATTTAAGGTAGCATAGTCACTTTAATCTGCTTTCTGTCCCGCTGTCAGCTTGTCGGCATGTAGAGCGAAGGTCTCGGCCACAATTAGAGGGAAAACCAAAGAGGCGTCTGCATACACCTGAAATCCAACAACAGATGACAGTAACTATTTAATGAGACCACTGTTACTGTTTTACCCTGGTAAATTTGACTTTAATCATTCAAATAACGTAATTATTTGAAGGCAACAGTAACATTTTGGAGTCCAAACTGGAATCTGTGAAAGAAGCTGATGGCAAGCAAGCCGCCCAACAACCTCAAAAACTTTCAGTTCTCAGCAGCCTTAAGAAAGGTTTGATGGCTGTAATACCATTAAATATATATCCATTGTTATTGACATGCTTTTTTTCCATTTAAAATAAAGGAGAGAGAGAAACAAAATGTGAATAAAAATTCACCTATAGTGTTGTTCTTTTTATCTTTGAATGAGTTGACCGTCTCATTTCCTGTCAGAAACAAACTTTTTGGTTCACTGAAAATAAATCTAAATCTACCAGAGTGTGAAAGATTTTGGGGCTTACTGTAGGATTAATTTTTTAAAAAACAGCGTCAGTTCTTAGGACAAATAGTGATCCAACATCGCCACCTTAAGGCTGAAGCATGCCATTGCTAGAAACAATTACATCCGATGATCCCATCTGATTAGGAGAATTGCAATAAAACAACGTTGGTGGTGTTCAGCAAATCAAGTCTAAATTACAGTCACTCTAATACACCATAAAGATTACACATTTCAAATAACCTTCATTAAACATCACATCACCATGGTGTGTTGCGTCTCTCAGTCACATGGACCACTTTATAACTAAAGTAATTAAAGTAATAATGCTTTGCAGCAAAGTCATACAGTGGTAGAATTTCTTTTTCTATTTCTCTGTCCCTAAAAGGAGTGACAGAGAAATAGAAATTGTGCTAAACGGGACAATCCCAAAAGAAAAACTGTCAGAAGCCACAAAAGACTTGAGATTGGAGTGGAGATTTATCTTTCAGCAAAACGACAACTTCAAACATGAAGCCAGAGCTACAAAGGAAAACTAAGACTGACATGAGGATCTGTACCTTAACAGGTTTGGCGTCCGTCCTGATCTTTCCCCAGGATACGGCCTCGTCAGGTCGGGCCCCAGAGTCCGAACCGTCAAACTCCTGACCAGTGTTCACATACACAGCGTAGTCAGCGCCGTTTCTCTGGAAGAACAACAAGGATAGGGAAAGAGAGGAATTTTTTTCAGGTTTGCTCCCTAGGAATTAACTTTATTACACTTTATAATACTATCATAAAAGCTTTAAGACAGCTTTTTGAAAATAACGGATACATTTAAATAAGCTTTTTTTTTTTTAAATCACATAACTCAAATATAGTAGCAACAAAGGCCTCTGATGGAAGAAAGATGCAACAGAGTCCCATTAGAAATGTTCTAACCAGCATTCAGCTTCCAGGAAACCTCAAAATTATGTAATATGACAGAAATATTCTGACAGCACGTTAATCAGTCGGAGCCCAAAAAACAGATCTTATGTTGCTTCTAATCTGCTACTTCTAATAAGTTTGATCAACAGATGGTTACATTTAATTTAAAAAAAACAGAAGGTTATTTTTTTGTGCAAAAAGGTTTGCAAATAAGATCACAGAAGGTTATTTACCATGAGGTTAGCATTGGCTATATGATGTTTCACCAGCCCTCCTCCAAGGATGATCATTCCCGTTTTCTTGGCAAAAACCGCCATGCCATTCAGCTTTCGAATGTCTGAAACAAACACCAAACTCATGGTCTGAACAGCTGGGACTACTAAAGTGGGACAGCTCTGTTAAAGTGCTGCTGCTTTTTACCTTCTACGATGTCCAAAACCAAGCCGGGATTCTTAAACGAGTGGAAGTAGATCATGTCGCCCAGAGAACCATCTGTGAGTGCAGGACTGAACACTGGGATGTTATTCTGAAACACAAAAACTGACCTTTAGCAAGCTGGAATAATACAAGATGAGGTTTCATGTATCACTTCACATTTTAGGGAGAAACCTTGTATGCCCAGTAGTAGACAGAGTCAGTGTTGTTTATCTCCTTGCCGAGCCTATGGATCATTTTAGAGGGAGTCCACCGGATTCGCTGAAACAAACAAACTTGCCGTTTGATTTAAAGTGCTAAATATTGTGAAATGAGCATTTAAATGTCCAAAAACAGCTTCATGACTAATGCATATCTTAGTATCAACAGATTGAATTTGCGTCAAAATCAGTCGCCCACCTCTGTGTTTTGCTCCAATAACATTTGATCCAGAATGGGCATCAGCCAGTCTTCAAACTTGCAGTAGTTATCGTTGGGCACCAGAAGGTTTCCTATCCTACACTCAGAGAAGACAGATTAGAGACAATGGGTGGACACAAATAATTTAATATATTCTAGAATTTAATTTAACCTGATTTTATAAACATAAAATAAGCATTTTTATTTGCTGATTTTGTGCAAAATGAAAACTGGTGGAGAGTTTAAAAAAAACATTATTGAAAAATAGTGCATGCTTGCTGTTATATCTAACAGATAACATGAGAAGAAAGTTACACTGAAGGTTCATCTGAAAAATTAGCACTTCCTCCATCTCTGCTATCCTCTCTTATCTCCACCCCCATTCCTTCTGACCACGTCTTCACAATCATTTCCAGGAAATTTCTATCCACACCAAAACATTTTTATGCTTCTTTTACAGTCATTAAAAGATGCAAAAAGTTTAGTTTTATCTTCCTTTAAACAGGCGCTTAAATTCCGTGACAAAAGGTTTGAGGTAAAATTAGTGCACAAAATCCGTGTAGGACGGCCAAGTCCTAGCGCAAAATTACGTGTAAAGGTGTACGGAGCCTGGTGCTGTAAGGTTGAGACCTTGTCCTGTTGTGGGCAGCGGGGCCCGGCTAATACCCGTGGTGAAACGGACGGCGGAGTCCGGCGAAAACAGGCACTTAAATTCCGTGACGTGATAGGGAAAGGGATAAGTAAAAATTAG
>CAEGAD010023991.1:0-29403 GCA_903067055.1 Poeciliopsis paucimaculata
CGTACAATTATTCAGCCTGTTGTTGCCTCTATTCTATTTTTATTGCCTTTCAAGATGACATGTCTGTTCTTGGTGTTGGATTTTATCAAATAAATTCCCCCCAAAAATGCAACTTATTCTCCGGTGCGACTTATATATGTATTTTTATGCTTTATTATGCATTTTATGGCTGATGCGACTTTTGCTCCGGAGCCACTTCTAGTCTGGAAAATACGGTAAGGCAAGGTTAAAGTGTTACATCATTTTCAGCCTTCTTTTTAGCATTTGCATTTGGTAGCAGGCTAAATTGACAAAGAGAATGCAGTATTTTAATTCCACAGTAGAGAAAGCCCTGTAGTTTCAGGAAATTGGCATCGGTTATCAGCTAAATGAGTTTTAGTATGTCCTCATATCGGTTATCGACCAGAAATCCAATATCGTGCATCTCTAATTATTGTTTTGCTGGCTAGAGGTTAACCAGGCCACCGCTTTAGCCGCTGTCCCAACAATTACTCCGTCTTGTCTGTTCAAAGCAGTTTGGACGGATTCCAGTTCGTTTCTCAGACAACACGTCGAGCCTTTTCAGACGGACCGTCTCCGCTCTCAGCTGGGCGTACAGCCGAACGTGTCGTTCATTTCCGTCGCTGCCAGTGACGTACGGCGAGAATGATGAAAGGCAGCCGGGCGTTTGAGTAAATGAGCCGCGACACCGGCGGGGGCGGGGTCAAGGCGGGCGGCTTTTCATCTTCCCTTTTAAAAGACTCAAACGGCTCATGTGTCACTTGACAGAAACACTTTCCACCTGACACAGAGCACCGTTTCTCCAACCACAAATTGAGTTCAGCTTCACTGTTAGCGCTTTGAGCGGCAGAAGAACTATCATAAAGGTCTGGGAGAGATAAAAAAATAAAAATAAAAAATAAAAAGATCTAGAGATAGTTTTACTGTACAGAAATGACAGAACAAAAAAAGAAAAGAATCTGCTCTTTATGAAACTCCCCCTCTCACCACTCATTTTGGTAAGACAAAAACCGATTTTAACTTTTTAACAGAATCCCACTTTGAAGATTCTGAACTACAGAACCATTCAAATATATTGTCGAAAACTCTGTTGTCACAGAGTGAAACACGTTATATCATCAGACGCAAACTGACGTCTTAACACCTTTGTTTCGCCTAACCATGATTAGCCTATTTCCTGCTGGCAACTTATGAAAACGTGTTTAAAATGAGAATATTACACCAGGCCAATTAAATAAACTTCAGAAATGCCAGATTATTTGAAGTGTGAGTTTGAGCGTCATCTCAATCTGTGTTTTCTTGCAAGTTACATAATTAATTTGCCAATTTCATGAGGAGCAACACATTCCAGATTACTGATTATCTGATTTTGTGATTCTATGATTTTTTTCAAAGCAATATTCTAACATTTCCACGCCACAACTGTCTTTACTAAAATCAGATTGTGTTGAACTGAATCCAAACGACTCAGTGACTTCTTTTTTTTTTTTGCTTGCTAGTAGAAAACATCCAAATTAAAATTATTCCAGTAATTTTTTTTGAAATTGTGTTTATTTCCTGTGCTTCTGTTATTATCCTCTAGGGCTTTTAATCAGATTAAACTTTTTTGATTCTCTTGTAACCTGGAACTAAGGAAATATAACAAATACGTTTGTGTTTCATGTCATTTTTCAGCCTTCAGACTCAAACTATTCATAAAGGTTTCTACTGCATTGTTTTATTTATTTTTTAAAAATTGTTTTAAGTCCAGCACATGCTAACACGTGTTTCCGATTCCCAACAGAACTTTGATCTGGTTTGAGCGTGTAAAACAGACAGTTCAACACAGGAAATGCCGTTTCCTCTGCTGCGAGAATCCAGCAGCTTTTCGGGACAGAAAATCCACTCGACGTTTTGGGATCCCCCAAAGTCTGGGGTTTGCATTTGGTTCTCACGGAGGCTGGATGCAGTCCTGCTTCTGGAAGAAACCGACCCTTGGTGCTGGGACTGAGGAGGTATTACTGTATCGACCGAACATCCGGATTGAATAGAAATAATTTAGTTCGACCTGAGAAAGATCATGAAGGGTTTTGTTTTCTGGCCAGTCAGAACCAGCCGAGCTCTGAGTTATTACTGCATCAAACAGACAAATCATGCAAAGCTCCCACTTAATCACTGCCGTATTTTATGTAATGGGTATTTTTTTTGTTTCCATTTCAGTTCACTTTATTTTTGTAAATCGTCCACAATAAACTCAGGAAACCAAAAAATAACAATAAACAAACCCAGAAAAAAAAAGGAATATTCTGAATATTCTGACTGTAATCCTCCTAACCCTTATACCTAGAATTTCTTTTAACATTAAAGTCATTTTATTTCTAAAAAAAAAAAAAATTACTTTTTTTTTCCTAAAAGAATTCTGCAGCTAATTCCATTTTTTTTTTTTTTGTAGCAATTTTTTAAATTTCTCAAACTTAGAAATTTCCGAGGCTATTTCTAGAAAATTTCTTTTTTTTGTTTGTTTTGACGAAAATGGTTTTTGTTTATCCTCTAATGAGCTGGAGTTAGACTTTTTCATGATTGCGTTTATTTTTTCATTTGAATTTCAAGTGTCCCACTTTTCCCTGTTTAACCTGCTGAGCCAATAGGAAGTAAGCAGACTGCCAAAACTAATAAGAGCTGGAGAAGAAAAGGAAACCACATATTTTCTTTTCCAACCACTGCTCAATCATCCAGAGCTTTACTTTGGTTTGTCACAATAAAACACAAACTAAAGACTTTTTTTTCCTCTCTCTCTCTCTCTAACCGCCTGCAGCGCTCCCTCCACAGAAACCTCGACCACACTGGTTTCCACCGCTTTTTAATCCTGCACCGTCCGTTCTGCCCGCCTGGCTGTGTCAGATGACACAAACAGCCGCAGCGAAACGGATCTGCTGTCTGCAGTTCC
This sequence comes from Poeciliopsis paucimaculata, assembly GCA_903067055.1. NCBI lineage: Eukaryota > Metazoa > Chordata > Actinopteri > Cyprinodontiformes > Poeciliidae > Poeciliopsis > Poeciliopsis paucimaculata. The sequence goes on from CAEGAD010023991.1 coordinate 2,927, forward strand.
CCTAAAGGGTCACTGAGGTTTTCCGAAGCGGCAAACAGCTGACGGATAGATGGGGAGTCCTGCAGGGTCCTGTCGTCGGCTAGTGTACTTTATCGTCAGGCCACACAGATACCATGGAGTTTCACTTGTTATTATGTGGGGGATTGTGTTAGTTTTTATCAGCTCTTTATCACTCCAGCACAGCCACCGCGATGTGGCAGGATGGTTCCTCTCCGTTGTAAATTAAAGGCCTTTCAGAAAGTTGAACCAACAACAGAACTGAGCTGACAGACTGCCGGATTGTTTTCCATGTTTGCTTTAAGAAATGTCACTTCCCACAATGCAACGGGAGCCTTTAGTGTTTGTTTGTAAAATTGACTTTTGCATTTTATGTCTGGCTATATAACATTACTCGTCAAAAACACACCTGGATTGTTGCGCCGATTCTCTCATGCATCTTTGAGACATCCTTTCATCTCCATGACAACCATTCAGCTGTGCAAAGCGCCTGGGTGGACTTGGCTTCTGCCTTCGAGGGCAAAGATCCTCCTTGGAGCTGCGCTTCCCAGGCTGCACTCAGCTCCTTCAGACTAGCCAGCAGCAATTAGCAAACATCTGCCAGAACTGAGCATCAGCTGAGCTCAGTGTAGGAGCTCCTCACTGAAATGCTGGTAAAAAAAAAAAAATTGAGTAGCCAGGTTGTGATGACTTCCTGAAGGCGGGGTTTCAGAAAGAGGAGGAGTTTCTTAAAGAGACATAGGCCCAATTTCAAGGCCTCAAATTGCTTAGTGATATTTATTTTAAGTCATATTTGATTTATACAACATTCTTGTAACAACATAGTTATTTGATCGTGCCACAAAATGTCACAACATGCAATAAAAAGCTTTTTTTATTATGTGCCAATTATGCAATAATTCCTTTATTTAATATAATTATGAATGATTATTAATGAAAATCCCAAGTTGGACTCAGTATTGCACATACTGGGATTTTTTTTGTTTCACCTGTCTAAAAATAACAATAATAATAATAAAAACCATAACCTAATTTAACATTTAGTCAAGCGTGTTCATCTAAATGAAACTTTTTTCCACCATCTTTCATCAACTCCAAATTTAGAATATTCTCAAATTGCAGCTGCAAACGGCCCTCGGGCCGCACTCAGGACACCGCCGGTCCAAAATAACTCGGCTTTAACTTTGGATGATTTGTGTCATAAACACAACAGGGACTGACGTCGCCATTAATGGATGCAGAGCGGTCAGGATGCCGACAGCAGAGAGAGGCCCCTGCAGGCCGGGTTGGTGTTTGTGCTCCCGACTGCACCAACCGGTTACCGGGGGCGACGAGTCACCTTCCAGCAGCAACACTGGAGCTAAAATAATAACAGCTTTAAGACAAAAAGTCTCCAGCTCCGACGCTTGGGACTGAGTGGACTTAACATTCAATAATGTCAGCGCTTTGGGGAATCCGCCAGAGGAGCCTCAGAATCGTCTGTGTGAAACTTGAGACACGGAGATGTGAGGATGGAGCTTTTGAAAGGGAAAATGTGTTTTCCCAGGCACAGAGAATCATCTTACAACACAATAAAGTTACCGAGTTACTGAGTTTACCTTCAGTTTTCAGAAAAACTGAAAAAAGAAATCCTACAAGAGGAAATTTCGCGTCATCGCGGTAATTTTTGTTAATTTATTTTGTGACTTTAGCTTAGCGAGCAGCTCAATTTTGACTAGTAGCAAACACCTGATAGAACATCATCACACAAACAGCTGCTGCTTGAAACGGTGGTCAAAACTGTGTTAAAGGGTCAATGTAGAAATGTCGTCACGACGACCTGAGGGCGGAGTCTGGGAAGGAGTAAGAGTTTCTTAAAGAGACAAAGGCCCAATTTCAAGGCCTTCAGTTGTGAAGTAAAATTTCATTCAAGTCATGATCGATAAATGTGTAGCATTTTTTTTCATAGCATCTGATGGTAACATACTATAAAATGGTTTTGTGTTTATGGAAAATACAAAAAGCTTTTAGCGCTACAGTCTTTGGTGAAGGACAAAACGTACTCTCTTCTGAACTTTAAAACTTTTTATCACTGCAGTTCATCGCCGATTTATTCTGGGCTTTTCAATTATTAACTGCAATAACTGAGAATCAAAGAATTTTTTCCCCAACACGCCATTGAATCTGGGTTTGCTATTTCTTTCCCCTTTCTTATGCAATCGTTTCTGAATAATATCTGAATTTTCTCCTCCTTAACTTCTCCACATCAGCTCAGATAAAACATGCAGGTCAGTAGCTGACCGTCTGTTCAGTCCTGGTTCATAAATGGGAGGATTTAGTTTCTGTTATGACGCGTCCTCGTGTTTTTTGGAAGCAGCGCTCCAGTAAGCAGCCGTGAGCCGTTTAAACAGGCTTAAACATTTATGCCACTACGGCTTTATAAAGCGTTAAAAACCTCGACTTTATCCTGACTGGCATGCAGGAACAAAGTCCTGTTGTGTTAGAGTCGTTTTCAGAAGTTTAGATTTCCAAGTTAGCAAGAACAACTGGAACACGCCTGGAGTCGGAATAGAAAACTTTGAGGTTACTCACCTGGTCTGAGCTCAAAATCCAACATGGCCGCCGTTAGCAGTGGGTGGACAGCTAAAGGGTTTATTTCAACGTCTGACTCGTTTCAATCAGTGGAAATGCTGCAGCAGCATTTGGATTTACACGTTTTGGAGACGTAAAGTAGCTAGTTATCTAATTATCTAGCTTCAGCAAGATAATTAGTATATATCTCAAGAATTGGCTCACAAAACCATTTAAAAGTCTATGTGGCTTTCAGCTGACTGTTGAAGCAAAGTTGAGTTAAAGCGTGACAACGCCAAGATCCATTTCTATTTCCCAAAATGAAAACACCATACTAATTAGTTAAAAAAAACACACAAAAAAAATTAGGCTGGGTTTCTTTACTTTTAAGAGAATTTTGATAAATCATTTTTAATGTCATTTTTTCTAAACAGCCTTCTCGCAGAAAGTTTTATGATTTTCAGAAACTTTATCAAGCATTTTTAGAATAATCGTATTTTAAATTAAAAGTAGGTAATTCAGCGCCACGTAAAACCGACTCTAAAACATCAACATTGCCCTGCAAGAAGACAAACTCTTGGATTTGATAAATCAGTGGAAATTCGGTGAATTAGCACAATAACTTCCACTGTTTAGTCGTATAAATGTTAATTGAAACTGCAACACCGGCACCAGGGGAAGTACAGAAAGCATAGATCAGCTGACAGTCAGAATAGTGATGTTTATTTTTCATAATTAACCAAAAATTCCTTCCCACAGAAGCCGCTGTGATTCCGTTTCCACCGGCTGAGCGGCAAAAATCATTCATTATTCATACGTCGTTCATATATTATTCAAAGTCGACGCTGAAGTTGCTGCAGTAGGAGCCGAATCGACGCAGGATGTGCTTCTGGTAGCGACGTCTCTGCTGCTTGGCAATTAAATCCTGCAGACCAACAGTTTATTTAATCCAAATTTACTTGTTCATAAAAACATTAAAAATAAAAAGGAAAAGAAAACGTGCAGGGCATGCATGAATAATAATGTGAAATTTGCACAGTGCAGAAGCAGCACATTTTCTCTACGACAATGCAGGCGAAAGGAAATTATTGAAATTCAGGCATGGAGGATTCAAATCTGACTTTATTCCTCTGAATGTGGAAAAGGTAAAAGTTGTAAAAGTACTCGGAATGCCAAAAAAAGGAAATTTTTTTAATTTTAATTTTTCATTTATGAACTTCAATATGCTTTGTGGAATTTTCTGTGACCTGTGAAGTGGGAGGGGAACAGTTTTCAAGTTCCCTTTCACAACCAGAGATCTGAAAAGTGTGACATATCTTTTATGATTGCACGATCATTAAAAAAAAAGTGTGTGCAATTTTATTTTAGTATAAATTCAGCTTTTCTGAGGTTTAGTTTGAAACACAGCGAGAAGGTCGAGTAGAGATTTACATTGGTTACATTTACATTTGTTATAAAACAAACGGCCAGTCTTTGAACATCAGATCTGCTCAATCTGAACATCAGATCTGCTCGATCTGAACACGGAAGGGGCGTGGAATTACAAATCTGTCAAGACATGGGAAAACTGAAAATTGTGGCAGGAAACAAAAGCAGGAGAGCAGCAATGAAAAGGTCAAACCATATGTTGGTATTGTCCAACTGCAAAATTTCTGAGCTATAGGCAAAACTTTCAGCCTGCTCTTGTGTAAAGCTGGTAGAGATGTAAACTCCTGAAAGCTCCGATATGCAACTCCTAAATTTGTCAGAGCCATCAGTTCGCCATGGAAACACAAAATGAGACGGACAGTCTGTGAAAAGGTCGATCTCCTCTGCCTCCTCCTACTACAGCAATCTGCGGAACGGCAGCAGCGCTCTCGGTCAAAACCAACCAGTCAGAAGCAGGTTGGGCGGGTCTTTAGCGTTGTCAATCACCTGAGTGATTGTGCTGCTAAATGTGCAAGTGGTGGAGAAACAACATACGAAGCTGGAGTTTGACAATCGGTGAGCACAGGAGTGACAAACTACCGAGTGGTGTCAGGTGGTACTGGGAACACCGGGAGAAAGAAGAGGAGCTTGATTTATTCCCCCCCAAATTTATCCGTCTCATACCAGCAAGACAAGGTTAAAATTTTAGCAAATATGTAAAAAAAAAAAAAACCCCAAAAAAACCTTCTCATATAAAAGGTGCAGTGTGTAGTTTTAAGAGTTTTTCTTCTACCTTACACTTTCACATCGCTTTGTGTTGGTTTATTGTGTTATTGTTGCAAAAATACATTTAAGTCTGTGGCTACAATGTGACAATTTGTTAAACAATGTAAATAAAAGAGAGTGAAGAGTTTCTCTAGTGACTCCACGACCAAAAGATTTTTTACAAATCCACTTTATTACATTTGTGCAACTTTTTTTCCATGTTGAAAGAAGAATCTTGTACGTTCAAACCTCCTTCGGAGGATACATCAGCTCTATATGCATCAGCCGACTGCAGCCTTTCCAACATTGAACTGGGAATAAAATCAATGAACGTCTTTGTCATTATGAAGACTGAAGCTGCTGATCAAACTGGATGAAGGCAGAAACCTGAGGCCTCACACAAAATGACTTCTTGTTTCTCTTTCAGCGAGCAAATGGATTTGCAGACGCTGATAACATTGGAGAGTCGTATTTACATGCAGGGGAATTCAAATCTGTACAAGTGAAAACAAATATAGTCAGGTCTCAGGCTTATATTTGACATTTTGTCGAGACACAAAGCAACAATCCCCTTTGTGACATATAATCTTCTAAATATTTCATGTCAAAATATTTTTTTAACTTCCATTGTTTTTGTAAGAGAGCTGCTAGAAAATAAATTATGTCATATTTTTGTAATGAAACTGTCACCTTTATAAAGCAGCTTTTGCTCAGTAGCTTAATACATTTCCATGGCAACAGAAATGAAGTTTACTAATTGCTTTGACAACATGTGTACATGTTTTAAGATGTTTTTTGCTGATGAGGAAATAAAAAGGTACAATAAAAATAACTTTTTGATTAAAAAATTATTTTTTTTCACCTCCATGAAAAGAAAATCATGATAGTAAAAAAAACCCCGAAAAGTCCAGCGGAGATGCAGATGGAGTCTTTATCTGTAATTGGTGGAAATGTCAAGTAAAACACAAACTGTTTGTCTTTTCATCACCAAGTAAAACATATCAAAATGTTGACTTTGCTTCACCCGAATCAGCTTTAAATCCATCAACCTCGGCATGATTTTCTGACTGAAAAAAATTGTTAACTCTCAAATGACCGGGTGTTCCTCACACAGTAACAACTACCACACTGAAGACTGTTGTGGGGGGTTTTTGTTGTTTTTTTGTTTTTTTTGGTACAGTACATTCACAGATTGGAAAATGGCTGTTTCTTTTGGGGTTTTTTGACCAGTCACAATTTAAATCTACCAATTCACATCATTGGATGACTTTTGAACGCATCTGAAATAAAAGATAAATAAAATAAAAACACATTTTTGTAGACCCATGGACAGCTTTGTTACGTTAAGACAAGTTCAGGAGTTTTCCCGGATACGAGTATCCTTCATCCTATTCATATAGCATACATTACAGCACAAAAATCAAGGAAATTTGTGTTTGGTTGATCTTCTTTCATCTTTGCTTCTTGGTAATGAATTTTAGCTGGAGAATAATTTGTATGTCGAGGCGAGGCATTTGGATTCCAGATCAGATTTTGACATCAACAGTTCTGCACCTCAACTCTCATTAGTCATGTTTCCATCCAGCCACAGTTCCGCAAATTTGAAATAAAAAATTTGAAAATGCAGACGAAAAGAAACTGCGAATTAGCTGCGTTCTCAGTTTCTGATTTCAAGCAAATCGGCCTGCTTACGCCAAGACCCGCCTCCTGGCTCTGATTGGTTGCTTCTCATAGGAGGTGGTGTTTTTCTGCAGATGGCAGTAAGACCACAGGGAGGAAGCAGGCTTGATCCCCCCCCCCCACAGGTTATACTGTCATGATATAAGGACAGTTTTAACAAAATGTAAGAAACATTTTTTTTATTATTAATAAAAGTGAAATTTAACAAGTTTTCCAACAGCAAAAATGTATTTGTTACAGCAAAGAAAAAAAATCAACCAAACCCAATCTGTTTTTTTTAAATTATTTTTTTACCCTTATTTTATTTTCAACAAGACACAAAGTACTTCCAAACACACATCTATATACACAACATGGTCTTTCTTCTTAAAAATAAATTATTAAAAATATATCCAATAAAATCAGTTCTGACTCGTAACCTTTACATTGCCCGTGCTTCAAACCCAAGAATCCAAACTCGATTATAGGAAGAGTTTCGAAGAACTCTGCATGCAGGTTGACATGATATAAAACAAGATGAAGGTAGAGTAAAACAGAGAACCTTTAAAACGGATCTCTTTTCTTTTTATGCCAGGAAGTCTCAGAGGAGGCCGACGTAGATATGAGAGAGTCAAAAACGGCCAACAGTTTCTCGTCATTCAGTCGCCCAAACAGAATCACAGCTTCTGTGATTCTCATCGTCTTCTCTCGCAAATAACGTCTGTCTCCGATCTGCCTTCGCTTGATTTTCCCTCCATTTGTTTCCTCTTCTCTCAGCTTCATTCTGTCGGAGAAACAGAAGACAGAGCAACGCGATTAGCACAGAGGCCTTCAGCTCATTCACAACCTCGGCGCGTCGCAGCTATTATTGGAAACGGCAAGCAGGTTAAAAATAGCGAGGAAGCCGTCGTCAGTTCCCACGGCGACTTGGTGAGGTTGGCACATCTTAATTAAATTTCTCTTAGTAAATACACATGCAGAACTCAAGCGGACTATATTTCACCCTCTCAACTTTAACTGACAGGGTGAAATATGTTATGGGTTCACAAATGCAACTTTGGTTTTTTGTATAAAACACAACAATGCTACTCTAAATCAGAATCAGATGCTCTTATTGTTAATATACGAAAACACAACAACACCCAACAAGAATCGCAGCTAATCGGGGTTAGGTGGGAACTGTCAAGTCCCAAACATGCACAGACAAAAACAAAAGCGTGAAAGCGCACGCAGGGTCAGTGGGTCCCCGCCAGACCGCGCACAAGTTCTGCGGGAGGGTTAAGAAAATATGCAAAGAGATTAACAAATTAAAAACAAAACAAAACTGTTTATTCCATCAAAAAAGTCATTTCCGTTTGAAATTCTTAGTAAGGGCGTCAAACTCATTTTCCTTTTGGTCCATACAAAGATCACGAGTGTCCTTAAAGGGCCGGTTGCGACAAACATATTGATAAAATGCTAAAATATTTACAAATAGCTGTGCCTGCATACAATAAGGACTTCTTAATATCAAATAAGTTTGAACATTTTTTTTCTCACACCTATCAGTCAATCCAGGAGTTCATGGCTGGTTCTGTGATTTTTTTATTCTTAATCAAAAATCACTGATTTTGTGGAGCCGGTTGAAAACTTGAAAGAAAGCTTTGAGATATTTATGCTTTTATGATGGTAAAATAACTTTACCTTGATATCAAGGAAGGCTGAGTCAGCAGTGGAGTAGAAGTAAGACACACTGCCACCTTCAGGTTGATGTTAGCATCACATTAAACCCCAATGATTTTGACAAGTGCTGCAAAAAACAAAACTGCAGTAAGTTCCCAATTATGCATCAGTGTGAAAAAACGCCGGGATTTGTCGAGTTTGCATGAATTTCTGCAAAAATCGAGAGGGAGTGATGGGTGTAACTTGACAGTAAGCGGATAAAACCTGCTTTGATATGATTGTTGGAATAATCTAGAGGGCCACATGAGGGGCCACAGCGGGCCAAGCCTCAAGTTTGACACCTGAGCCATAGTTCATATGAAGCAGTTAGTATTTTGTCAGTTCTGCACATTTAGGTGATGACTTTTTTTGCAGCTATACCTCTGGGAGACTTTGTGCCACTAATCTATAAAAGATAAGTAGAGAGCAAAGGCGGGTCAGAAATTATTGTGAAATTATTAAATTGAAGATGACTGAAGGAGATTTTTATTTTTCGTTTTAATACGATTTGGAGAAGTCGCCTTGGTGCCGCAAGATTTCAAAGAGCCAATCGAGGCCGACTAAATTAGCCGTGCCGATCCTGAAAGAAGAAGAAGGAACATTCTGATGGCGTCTGCTACTAAACCTGAGTACTTTTTGTTCTCTTCTGCCTCAAAGACGAGAGGGGAGGATATTAATTTGAAGTTCCAATCTTATTGGTTCAAAGAAACTTGAAGAGCCTGAAAAGATCAGGGAAGAACTAATAACTGAGCTTTGAATTCCTGCAGTTCTGTTCTGGTATTGAACGCCAGGAAAGTCAGTGTCTTAATATGCCTTTGATCGTAAGATGACAATGGGAGATTCGACCTTTTCAGAACATTTTTCACAGATACAAGAAACATAATTTGTCTCTGATGATGATTGGCTTTTTGAAGTACTGACTTCTGTTTTCTACCACTTCAAATGAACAAGTGAAAAAAAAAAATCCAGAAAATTTTTACAGACATGAAACTCAACATAAAAACAAACTGAATGCATTTCGTGCTCTTCTAGTGAAACCAACCACATTCATACTGCATGTGTGTGACAATGAATATCTCCATTATCACACGATATTGTTATCGCCAATACCGATAATACTGATACTTGCAATGCGATGCATCATTAAACTTTTAGGAGTTCCTCTGCTTTTTTCTTTTCAATTACTTTGGTAGAAAACATTGATAAGCGTCTACAAAATACTTATGTTGTACATTTTATAATATAATTCTTATATATTATAGCAACATATTGAGATGAAAATCAGAAACACCAGGAAAACAAAACAGATTTGTGTGAAATGTTTAAAGTACAAAACAAATACTCGTTGAGAAGAATACATTTTTTTTCTACAGTAAAGTTGAGAAACTACAATACAAAAACAAAATAACATTTCGAGAGGGAATCTATAATCTATAAGTATGGATTATATGCCAGGTCTTTTACTTGCATGAGGTCAGAGGAATCTTCAGGGTTCCTTTCTGGATCCCTGTGGGTTTTCACAACTTTTTGATACGATTCTAACTACAAAACTCAAGATAAGACAGAAGGGAAGCCTTTCTTTCTGCGTGGTGGGAGCAACTCAAAGGATTTAATTTTTGATGGGTAAAATTTTAATGTTAAAAATAAAAATAAAAAATCAAACAGCTACTGCTGGATACCAGGGATGACAGGCTGTATTTGATTGCATTAATGCCAATAAAGGGTTTTCTGCAACATTCCTTCTTAAAATGGGAATAACTTCATTATTTCAAAACGGTGCTTGTACATTTTCATATAGTCTTTTGGAAGTAAAATATTATTTCCAGCTTCCTGAGCTCAACCCATAAAACTTCCCAAAGAACTCAGATCTGGGATTTGTGACATCCACTTAGAGAGACTGACTTTTGACAGACAGATATTGTGCAGATGCATCAATTTAGTTTAAGAAAACATGAGGGGTGCTCACCTTCACTCAGTAAAACTCTCAAAAACTAGCAGCTTATGAGTTAAATAGAAAATATATGCACATATAGTTTGGGGCCAACACCGAGCCACAAACTTCAGATTCCCATCGAAGCAAAACATGGAAGTGGAAAAAAGTCCCTTTAATATTACAGCCTGAGTTTGGAGCCCGGGGCCATCTTTAGGTTCAAAGCTGCTTTCCTGTGGGAAAGCAAAGTCAGCTTTGGAATATTTCAGCAAGTCAATATTTCCTTGCTGTCTTCTGTTCGCTACACCTTCAAAAACGTTTCCATATCGTTTTCCTTACTTACTTCCGTGCCTCCATCCTTGTTCCTTCAGAAAATAAACTCTGTCAGCGAGACGAACAGCTTTAACAATCATACAGTTTAAGTCCGCCTCCTCCTCAAAATGGGATGGTTAAATCTTGAACGGTAAATCTCGGCGCATTCTTCCCTCAGTGTGAGAAAGTGTTTGGTTCGTAATCCTTCACTCAAAGGTTGTTGTCTGAGCCTCCGACTCCTCATTTCCCTTCTTCGTAGATGCGTGAAACGATGTATGACAAAAGAAAACAAGCGGTAGGACCCTTTATTAGCGCTTACGCACCAACACTTACCTCACAGCTTGGCAGATCCTCCCCAATAACTCTTTAATACCCTTAATATTAACTTCCTTGCTCTGAAATAACATTTTTATTTGGATCGCGTTGCTTTTACACCTCCTCGGCTGATAGAGCAAAACTGAAATCAGGAAGGAATCAAGCAGGATTTTACGTGACAGATCAACACAGGGAAAAGGTTGGTAGCACAATTCCTTGTAAGAGCCTGTTGTTGGTATTAAAAGCAGATTTTGCATAAGAATTTATGGGAGAACTCCTAAAGTGACAATTTGTTGTTGCTTTCATAATGGGAAACGTTTACTTCTTGGTTTTGTAATTGCAACAGTGAACGGGTCAACTCCAGGGCTGCAGGCTGCAGAAACCTCTGGTCTAGTTAAAGTCAAGGCCTAAATTTGTGGCAATACTTGAATATTGACAGATCTTTTTTTTTTATTCAATCTGACTGGGTTTGAGTTGCTTTGTTAAGGAAAATGAGATTACCTTTCAGTCTCTGGGTGTACAGTAAACTTCAAAAGACGTCAATCTGAAAATAATATATAATTTTTATGATTTCTACTTCATGAAAACTGATCACGTGAAGCCTCAACAAAACAGAGAAATATTTGTGGTCACAAAAAGACAAGATGTGTAAATTTGCAAAACACTCCAGAATATAATTTGATCCTATGCTCTCTTTGACTATTTCGTTTGGCTGTAATTTCATAAAATTATCATATTAAAAACCTTTTTGGCTTATTGGTGGAGTTAACTATGAGTCTATAAAAAAAAAACCCTGTTAATTCTCACAAACAGATGCTGTTGCTCTGTGAAACAGAGTTAAAACTGCTTTCTGCGTCATCAGGAAGGTGAAGTAACCGTCCAAATATTTCTTTGACTTATTTTCTGTTGTGCTGGCAGACTTCACGTGAAAACCACTTTCACAAAGTAAACAACACGCAGCTTTTCATTCAGCGCCTCTCCGTCCTTTCAGCTTTGTAAACCAACACTGCTGCAGTCTGCACTGATTGCGAAGCCCATTCCGGCGCTCTGCGGCTTTAATCGCCGTCTATTCAGCTCCGTGTTTGCGCGGCTTCCTGCTCACGGGGAATCTACCTGCAAATTGAGCTGCTCCTAAGAGGAATCCCTCCATTACACAAGAAACGGTGTCGCATCAGGGCGTTTAATCCCGACCGCCTCCACCTCAATTATGCACTGACGGCTCTTTTTCCAATGCCAGCTGTGCCAAACATTAGCATAAGACGCTAAAGACAGTTAGCATGAAAAGCTAAAGACATAGATGCCTTTTGTACTATCTAACTCCTTTGTCTGTGTCTAAAATTAACAACTTAACTGTCAGTAGACTAAATATTTAGCTCCAATCCAAATATTTAGCTAGCAAACTAAATATTTAGTTACCACGGTAAATATTTAGCTCAGAGCTAAGCATTTAGCCAAGATACAAATTCACTTTCTGATAGCCGAAAGAGGACTATCAAAATAAAAGCTGGGTTTTGCAAACCTCTAAATAAACGTATCTAAATATTTTGCTCGTTACCTGGGATATTTAGCTATCCCAGTTGGCAAGTTTGAAACTGTGGCGTTGCTGAATGTGGCGAAAATAAGAGTTGGATAAATGAACCCCCAGCTTTTTTCTGCTGTGACAGGCTAAATAATCCAAATGTTATTGCTAACTGTTGTCCACTTTTGGCCGTAACTTTACATGTGGCCCGCAGAGTAACCCTGGGACAAACTGAAAATGAAAAATACCCTTGAGAAGTCATGTGTCCTGCTGTTTATCCCGACGTACCATCAGTAGAAAGCAGCCCAACGCAGCTTCGTACACTGAAGTTTGACGATAGTCCTAGTTTATGGGCTAGAAGCCGCGTAGTCAGCCAAGAAAACACTTCTGCTCTTATGAGGGAGATGCACTTCACACGCTTTACTGCTCAAAACACTTAACACTGGAGGCAAATCTATCAGCCAGCACTTATAGGACACCATGTTGGCTCTATTCAGGCTGATCACTTGCAACACTTGCCAAAAAAGGGTTCACATTTAAACTGTTGAACAGCAAATGCTTTCTCACACGAATCATGAAAATGCCTTTGCGACCAATATGGCAATAATAGCCGCCCTTGCAAACTAGGAAAAAAAGAACAAACATCCACTGCTCTTGACAGGTCGACGTGAGACAATAACTGGAGGAATTGGCCAAACATTTTGATCAGAGCAAACTCAGGATGTCCGCGTCCTTAAGAAGTCTTAAATTATCTCAAATTGAAGCCTTAAAGTGTCAAATTCCTTTATCTAAAATGCAAGTCTTAAAATGCCTTAAATTCAAAGAAAATGTACGTTGGCCTTGAATAGATTAGTCACCAGTCTTAAATTGACTTGTGCCAAGATTATTTAATTAATTCTTGTTAGATTTTCTGTTTATCAATAAAATGTAACTTTTAGGACTGTTGTAAACAAATATTTTAGTAATCGAGTAATCTATGGATTATTCTTACTAATTGAGTAATCGGGTAAAAGAGACATCGGTAAATCTAACATAACAGCAGTATCACTATCGCATATCAACATCAGTCCAATTGTTCACATTTGAGTTTTCCTAACAATAACTTTTACGTAGTTTAGAAAATTAACCTGTAACAACAGCTCACTTTCTAAGTTAACCTGAAGTTATACAAAAATCTGAAAATATATTCAATTGTTAGATTTGTAAATATTTTTTCTTTTATATGCTTATTATTATCTTTAAGAACGGAGAGATTTCTGTTCGTTCCTGAAACGTGTTTCTCTGAGTGACGTTTTTGCAGGAAGCGACAAGCGGCCTAACAGATACCAGATGGTCTGCAGCAGGAGTGATAACTGACCTGGCAGAATAAACATCGGATGATTAAGGGTCGAAGTTTATGAACCGGAGACACAGGGACTGTACATGAGACCACGGATGCACAAGACACCTCATTGTTCTGTGGGTTCATCAGTTCCTGCATGGTGTCTACAGGAGGAAGTAAACAAGAACTCTGAACTTTGCACTCTACGTAGTGCAGCCAGTAGCTGCAACACACCCGGGACTCAAGAGAACAGAAGAAGCAGCTACGCTATGTGATTAACCCAAGATACCCGGATAGGCTAAGTAACTAGGACTGCCCTAAGGAAATAAAAAGAAAAGGTGTGGAGGAGCGTGTTTTAGAGCGGGTAGGAGATTGTAGCTGAAGCATGCTCCTGTCTGTTCTCCTTGCAAGTAAATCTAAAACTCACTTGTCTCTTTCTTATTTTTATGCTCAGATTCTTCAAACCTGTTCCCTTTAATCAACCAAAGGCGTCATTGGCGGTACGCCCCCCGTGGGAAGATGGAAAAAGCAAGAAAGTTTGTTGATAGTGTTATGGATTCTTTTGTTTTGGCTTGTAATGGGATAACTGTACATTATTCAAATTTAGTCTTTGACAAGCCGGGGCTGTTTCTGAGAGACAATGTTCATTTAACTGACGAGGGGCATGATATATTTTTAAGTGATATTATCAAGGGTCTGAAAGACCATGTTCTCTAAAGTGTGTTTTGGATTTCATTTTGTACATCTTTGGTGGGCAACACCAACAGGGACAGTTGTCTAGTTTCTTATGTTTTTGGTTAAAATGTATTATAATCGATTCGGGATTACATGAAGCAAGACTTGATTAAACAAATCAAACCTGTAGAAGAAAAAACAAAAAAACCCAAATGTAGGTTTGCGATGACAAAAAAATCAAACAGGGTCCAGAAATTGTAGAGCTCTCAATTTGTTTTTCTTTATGCAATATTTCAAACATTTCATTCCAACTTACAGCATGACATGTATTCACACAGGAGGGAGAACCTCCCCTGATCTAAATCACCTGGCTTTTAAAGCATTGGCTCCTACCTGGACTAATTAAGGGGTGGAGTCAACATTTACAAATTGAAAAAACAATTTGTACTAAACTATATTCTTAGAAAACATATTTACATTACAACTAACAACTTCAGAACTAAAACAAAGACAATCTGGGCCCAAACAAAATCCAAAAACATCTCCCCTCCCCCTCAAACAATGGATTCTGAGGTTGATTGAAAACACCAGGTCCCCGTCAGCACTGCTCATGGGCACGCTTCCATGGCAACGCATGACCAGGTGACCTCAAAGAGAAGAGAAAATGATTAAAACAAAAATATTAAATAAAGCAAGTTGCTTCCTCCAAACAAAATACATTCACTAGATAAATTGGAATATAGGAAATACAAAAACGTCACCTGTTAGGGAGGATGTAAATCCCTCACCGGCAAGCTCAGAAATACGCTTATAAAATGTCTATGATCCAGCTTGTCGTTTATGCATTCATCTTCAGTCAATTTAATAGATTAACTCTCACCTTTCCCAGACATTTATAGCTTTTGCGTTCATGTTAGCGGCGGGATTTGACTCTTTTGTTCGTCACACACAGAAACACCTACCAGCTACCAGTCGCCACGATGAGCGCCGCCACACATTTGTTGAGACCGGGATAACATGAAATAAATTTTCCGGTTCGTCCGTAAAGCTACACTTACGTTAATCATCTAACTCGCAGCCGCCCGCAGTGTTCAGTCTATCCTCTCACCTTCAGGGCTCTTCCCTGCCGTTCGCTCTGAACCGCCACCAGGCAGAAAAGACTACCGTACTCCAGGCATCACGCCTTTCATTTTAAGGATGCTTATTGGTCCCCTGAAAAACGACAAAGACCCGGACACAATCGTAAATCAATAAAATCCTCCCAGGTCAACCTTGAAAACTGGACCTTATTGCTGCTAACACTTAGCTTCCGTCAACAACTCAGGGAAGTGAGAGCGCTGCGCAATGAAAGTAATAACCCGGCCGGAACACGGAGCGCGAAATAATAAAACGTAACTTAACGAAGCTTCAAGGCAGATACATTTTCTTCAAGGAATTTTAATAATCAAGGTACTCGAATCACTCGAGGAATCGTTTCAGCCCTAGTAACTTTATTACCCTAGTAATAGGCTCGCTTTTATTGCCAGATTCTGGCTTGATATAGGCCTTAAATTTTATTCACAATGGTTTCTCAGAGATCTTAAAACAGGGGTCTCAAACTCCAGTCCTGCAACTTTTAGATGTGCCTCTGCTGCACCACCTGAATAGAATAATTAGGTCATTAAGGCTCTGGAGAACCTATCTACACAAGGAGGAGGTAATTAAGCTGTTTCATTCCAGCGTTTTGTACCTGTGGCACATCTAAAAACTGCAGGACAGCTGCTCTTGAGGACTAGAGTTTGAGGCCATTGTCTTAAAAAGTCTTAAATGTGAGTTGGTGAAACCTGGAGTGACCCTGAAAATGTGAGTCAAGCAAGACTCGTCAATAACACATTGTCGTGTTCACTTTTTAAACACTGCTATTTATTTAAAAGTGATTGCGATCATGTAGCAAAACTAAAAAATTACAATATACAAAACACTAAGAATTACTAATCCTCACTTCCTTTATCAGCAGGAATAAAGCCCCCGTAAGTCTGCACAAATTTACGTAGGCTGTTTGATGATGGTGTGTTAACCCACCTCCAGAGGGGGTCTCCTTTACGCAGCACAGACCGCTTTGAAAGGCTTGTAGTCTGCTGACTACAAGCAGACTACATCAAGCGCAAGTCCCCATCAAGCGCCAGCAGCTTTACAGTCAAGTTATTCAGCTGCTTTAAATGAGAAAACATAATTAGTCTGCACACCCCGTCTTCATTACAGCAGTTTGTTGTGCAGCTGAAGATTTGCACTGGGACAGTTTTCATTCTTTTGTCCTTTAGCAACGTCTCATTTTTTTGCCTCTCAGCCTCTATAACGCTGTCTCTCTTTCTCTCTCTCTCCCCTCTGACCTTTTCCAGGTCATTGTCACCAAGACTCAGACACACGAGTGAATCTCAGGAAGTGCAGCTCGCTGTCCGAAAGGTGTTTTCGCTGCTGTTTCCCGGAACTCCACCGACTCCAACTTTTCAGCCTGGTTAACAAAACAAACTGGAGCCGACTGGAAAAATGTGAAAACGTTTGATGGCTCAGTTATTCGAGACTTGCGTCCCTCAAGGAGGAAGCTTGTTGGAGAAGCTCTGTTACGTTTATTGTGATTTATTCTATTGAAAAAAAACTCATTCCTCCCTTTCATTGCTTCTTTGAATAGTTATTTCCCCTGACTGTGGATGCTGTGCAGGTACAAGGATCGTTGCTTTTACCTTTTTTCTTTGTGACAAATGTGATAGGTAACCATAGCAACAACATGCTGATATTTATTTTATTTTTTTTTATTCCAGGGTGTCCCTGTAGTCTTAAAAAGCTGTGTACCTAAAATCGAATCTTTAAAATGTCTTAAATTAATTTGAAAAAAAAGAAGAAAATTACAGGGTTTAAATTTGACCATGGGGAGAAAATTTAATCTCGCAACATCAAAAATTTGAGTCACGGTCAAGACGCTCTAGCTAGCTAATACCTTCACTAGCTAGATATCTAGCTAAACGACAAATGACAGCGAGAGACGAAAGTCGTTGCCACTCAGGGTGAAACCAAACACACAGAACACGGTAGCCATAGCAACAAAAGCTGAGTGCTACTAAGAGACGTCAGAAATGTCCCAATGTTTGCTGCGCTAAACTCTTAATACAGGAGGATCACCCTATCGACCTCTTTTTTCTTTTGGTCTTAAATATCATTACATATGGCAATAAAAAGGTCTTTAAAAGCCTTGAGTTCAACCAGATTAGCTAAACATAGAGGCTGACGCTAATGGCTAATCCAAATGAAGACGGGACTGAAATCACCTTCTCTAACTCTGTTCATGTGTTTCTGCGTGTGTGTTTGTTTCTAATACCTTGTGGGGACCATTTTCCTGACAAATGCTACGTTGTGGGGACCCACTGCCCCTTGTGGGGACTGAAGCCTGGTCCCCACAAGGGGAAATGCTGTTTTTGGGTCAGGGGTCAGGTTTAGGACTAAGGTGTGAATTGAGTTTTGGTTAGGGTTAGGTATGTAATGGTTAGAGTTAGGATAAGGGTAAGGTTTAGGCTGCAGAAATGAATGGAAGTCAATGGAAAGTCCCCGCAAAAATAGCCGCGCAAACAGGCGTGCGTGTGTGTGTGTGCGTGTGCGTGTGTGTGTGGATGACTGACTACAGTAAAGTGCTTTGCAGTCCTTGGGGACAGAGAAGCAGGTGATTATTCAACAGAGAAATGGAAGCAGGAGTTGGTGCTCTTCCCGTTCGTAAAATTGAAAGCCTTCACCTTCATAATAATTGTGGCTCGAGCTTACTGGACCGCATAACTCTTTGTTTCAATGTTTAGAGGGGAAGAAGATTTTCACCAGGCCCAATTAAAAGTACATTTACATTAACGAGTGGTGACCAGAATGGTCTTAAGGAGGAAAACCTTTGTCTCCTCTCAGACTTAAACCCTTCAAGACCAACTAAGCTTCAATTATACTAAATTAAGATGCCACATATTGTGAGTTAAAATGTTCACCTCAAAGAACACGGACTATTCCTTTAAAATCCTCCACAATTGGTCTAATTTACTGGATGGTTATTGCGATATTGAAAACATTTCCATTTTAAATTCCGTCCTCATCACGCGGCTCGGCAGCAAATTTAGAAATTTGGCACTAAACGCCTCGCTGCCTGGATGAAAAGAACCCAAAAACTTGAAACTTTTAATAACTTACTTTGATTTGATAGGTGGGCCTTATCTCCCGTTTGCAGAACCTCCAGCCTCGTCGCTCAGAGACGACCGATAATGGAGGCGAGTTTAAATTCTGCACAAGTGTTTAAACTTTTCACGAAAACCTTAAACTGTCTCATTCGACTCCAGTGGACTCTGGAGGATGTGTGAGGCTTCAAATGTCAAGACTGGCATTTGTAGAAATGAAGTTCTCCTACCCCAGGCAAATGTCAACCAATTTCATCTGAATTATTTTTCCCTCTAAAATTTTTTTTTTTTTTTTTTGTCATTTTGCTTTCACAGAGCAAACTTACTCACACCCGCATCATGTTTTGTTCTTCCCATAATTGTTTTAAGTCCTCAGAGGGTTTTCCAGTAAGATCATCTTTTGTAAGCTCAAGACACAGCTACCCTATAGTATTTAGGTCCAAACTTTGACTAGGCCAAACCACAATCTGTACTATTATCTTGCTGAAGGTTTTTGTTGTTTGTCCTGCTGCATATCCCAAGAGTGCTTCAGCTTATGCTGGTTCAGCACTTTCTGGTAGAAAGCAGGCATTTTAATTCCCTAACTTACAACTACTGTAATTTATTATTATTGTTATTATTATTATTATTTAGTTTGGCTACCGGGGCAGCAAAGCAGATCCAAATCATCCCACTTTCCGACACCATAATTGATTGCTAACATTGTGTCTTTTTTTAAGGGACATAATATGCTCTGTGCAGGTCGTAACCCCACCCATAAAGTTCCACTTTTGCCTCACCAACCCCCAGAATATGTTCCCTAAAGTCAAGTGGTCATCAAGATCACTGCACAAACAGAATGTTTCTATTTTTGGTCCAGTTTCCAAAGCAAATATCTTCATGTACTTGAAATTAGACAAAAATAACTTGCAAGTAACTTTTGAGCAAGGAATAGGAGTTTGTTGATAATTCCTTAATATTGATGAAAAGAACAAGACAGTTTTGCCATATTATGAGTTATAATATATTTAAACTGGGTGGCATTATAGCAAAATTTATCAACTTTTCATTTACTCCTGAATTTCTTTAGATTGGGCCCTGGTGTGTTAATTTGTTTTTAACTTCGTCATGTTATCTGGATTCTCCAGGTTTTAGTGTTCAAACCTGAACTTCTCTTGCAAAGAAAGTAAGAAAAATTGCGTGTTTTTTGTCACGCCCCTCATTGTGTATGGATGGGGGCTTCCAGGTCTCCTTCCTGCAGCGAAACACTCCCTGTTGGCTCCTGAAGGCCAATTGGTGGATTTGCAGAGGCTTCCCAGTGAACCGCGACTAATGCAAGCTGGGGATTTTAGCTTTTGCTTCAGTCCATGGCCGAAAACCAAAACGTCTCAAAGCTCTGAGCAGAGCCCTCGGCTCTGGACTCCTGCTAAACGGATGAGTGAGCCAACTCATGTGTGAAGAACAGTCACAAAAATAATAATGTGTGTGTGGAAATGTCCGTTGGAGAGTTAGAGATTAGAAAATATTGCAGTCGAATGGCTGGAAGTTTCATATTCTCATCCAGAGTTCTGGGTTAGAAAACTTGCTAAGCGGCACTAAGGCAGCCCACCCAAGAGGTGGGCTGCCTTAGTGCCCACCTCTTGGGCACTAAGAGGTGGGCACTAAGAGTGCCCACTAAGAGGTGGCATTAACATCTAATGTTAATAGATGTTAATGTCATCTATTAACATTTTTCTGTCAAAAAATGTTAATAGATGACAGGAAATGTAAAAATATGACTTGATAATTACATCATGTGTCATTGGAAGACATTATTGACAACACTTTAGCATATAAATATAGTCTTTAAAAAAGGCAGGCACAAAAGAATATAGAAATTTTTGTACTTCAGTTTAATCTTCATAAAGTAATCGAAGACTTAACAGCTATTTAGGTCCCCTCAGACCTTTGGGGGCCCCCAGAACTGATGCTTTATTTTTTTATTGGGAGCAATGCTATTACATCTGATTTAACGGTTTCAGCATTGATTATTAAAACATTTTAAATGGTTTAGCATTTAAATTTAACACTTTAAGAAGTTTAATTTGTAACAGTGCCAAACAAAATAATCATGTACAGTTGGATCGTTACGTTGCCATGACTACAATCTGAAGCTGAGTTTAATCTTTGTGTTTGAGCTAATAACCAATTATCACTGATTGCTTTTTAAGATTAAAATCAAAATTAATCAAAAATAGCAACTTTTTTAGACAGATAATGTGGAAAACTCTATGCAGCTTCCTAGATTAGCTTTTCCTTTTTCTTTTCCTCACACCTGGTGAGCGGCTGCTTTTACCCAGCATCATTCTTGGAAACTCAGGCGTCGGGTTTATTGAGTCTTTTGTTCTTTCTCGTCTTTTTTTGTGCGTTTTGTGTCTCGCTCAAGTTCAGTTCCACTTGGCTATCGATGTCAAGATGGAGAAATATGGTTGAGTATCTTTAGATCCATCTGTGACATTTCTCCCAAACAAAAAAAAACAACTAAGTGTGGCAAAGTTTTCAAGTAAAGCATCTCAGTTCCTCTGATGTTCGTAGCTCAGTGAGGATCTCTGACTCTGTTTCCTTCACTGCAGTGATATTGAGCGACAGGGGGGAAAAAAGTCAATTGAAGTTTTATGCTATTTTATTAATGTTATCACGAACAAGATCACATGGGAGACGCTTTTTTTATTCATAATCATAATCTTGTTATTGCAGATATCTTTGAATTTAGGTGTTGAAGAAGTTGCTGGAGTTTGTCACCACTGTAAACAGGAATCCAGTCCATTAAGACGCATTATTTAGCGTTGGTTTTGTTTCTGGTGACATTCACGTCAAATTTAGCTCAGCAGTACAACAGTCGTCAGCGAAGGTCAGGGGTGGAGCTTCAGGGGGGCCAGAGGAGGCCTAGATGGGCCCATATGATTTTATGAATATGAGCTGCGTGATCGGTTCAACACGTTAACAACAAACCCAGCTCCAGGCTCTGAGTTGAAATTGATAAAGTGTCAAAATGACCCCAAACCATCCACGGTTCTGAACTGATTTGAATTTGTGTTGTTTCATCATTAGTGACCAGCAGCCTGATGTTTCTATTCTCTTGGTTTGTTGTACTTCATGTCAGATGGATTTCAGAATGACACCGTCGCTCTGAAACTTGTAAGATCCGCTTTTGCAGTCATGTCTATGTCGTAAAGTTAAATTATCAGGAGCTTTGTTATTTGGGTACGAAGGGCCCGGTCATTAGCCCCGGCCCGATTCTGACTTGTTCTGCTAGTGGTGAAGGTTACTGTACTTCCTGACTTGTTTGGTCGACCTCTCAGATTCTGAGTGTAACAAATACATTTTTCACATCGGTCTATCCGTTCACAATGATTCTTTTTCGGGTATTTAAGTTTCAGGGTGTATTATAAGGTGTGTTTTCGTTTCTTGCTTTTTTCCTTTACTTGAAAGTGAACTTTTTAAAATCTTTTGTAGCATTTATCTCATGAAACAGCTCACAAATGCATTTGTTAAGGAATCATTTGCTGTACAGTTCCCATCGTTTTCCTCAATTAAGATCCACTTTGTCCGTAACCAACATCATTCATCAGCGTATTCAGACAACAAAGCAACGTTCCCTTTTCCATAATGTCATCAGTGTAATTTTGTACTACAGAATACCCACTGGGAATGTCGTCCAGTGATTAATCTCAGTCTTAGATCCCCAGCATGTGGATGACTCAGAGTCGCAAACAACGGCTAGCATTTTGTTGTTGCAATGAAAAGGAAAATACATCCTATTACCTCTTTCCCGAGGGTCCCGGATCCTTTCAGCCCCCTCACACACACACACGCACACATGTTTGCGCAGCTATCTTTGTGGGGACTTTCCATTGACTTCCATTCATTTACCTAACCCTAACCAAAACTCAATTCACACCTTAGTCCTAAATCTGATCCCTGACCCAAAAACAGTGTTTCCCCCTGTGGGGACCAGGCTTCAGTCCCCACAACGTAGAATGTGTCAGGAAAATGGTCCCCACAAGGTATTAGAAACAAACGCACATACACACACACACCCTGTAATTAGATCTCATTCTGTGGATCTGCCCTCCTGTTTAAACTCGACACATGCTGCGATCACGTCCAGTCGCACGCGGAGATGGCAGATAAATGAATTGCATCCTCTTGTTTACCACATCCTTCACAAGTCTGTAAAAGCCTGCAACTATTAAAGAATGTTTGGGTCTTTTTTTAAATTTTTTTCTTACCCCAGTTGGTGGAAACGTATTCTATCATAAAGCAACTGCTTTCATTAAAACCTGTTTTTGTCTTGATAGTAGCGTTGGTGTTTACTCATGAGACGGACGCAAGGTCAGAAATCTGACCTTAATTGTTGCAGAATTTCCATCGTCCTTTCTGTTGTGTGTGTGGATGAATTAATGACTAACTGAAGGCTTTTCCAGTTAATTTGCTCAGCAAGTTGCAGTGCGCGCACAGTGAAACGTACATGTCACATTTCATTTTCTGTAATTGACGTTTGTACCAACGACCTTGCTCCAGTCTGCGCCTGCATGTACGCTTGTCACTGTGTCCGGTCCAGTCCAGTGGCCTAAGCGGAGCGAACTCTTATTCTGTAAACAGAACAAAGTAAGTGGCCGACGATCAAGCAAACAGCCGCCACAATGGTTGGTGTTGTAAACAGGATGGTGAAGGGAAACGACCTGTTGAAAAGGATGTTTCCTTTAACGCTAATGAAAGGGCAAAAGATGAGGTGAGAGGAAAACAGTGGAGAGGAAACCAGTTAATTAAGCCAGCATGGCAGAGAGTGTGAAAACAAAAGACTTGGACTCAGCAGCTGTGGTTTCAGATTGAATGAGAGAAGACTTGGACCTGGAAGCTGCTGGTTTTCCATAGCAACTGACAGCATGTTAGCCTGCTAGCTTGTTGTTTAACGTCGCTTAAACTAAAAATGAAGTCAGGATTGCCCATTTGTCCCTGTTTAGTCTATGTTTATTTTGGTTATAAATGACCTAAATAATTCATTATGTGACTTTTACAAAAATATGTTTTTTGTGCATGTTCAAGCATTCCCCACTCAGCTCCTCCAGACTAGCGGCAGCAGCGATTAGCCAACGCCATCAGAGGCGTAGCCAATACTTGCTACGCCTCTGCTGAGCTAACTCTGAGTTATGAAACAAACCGTTTCATAACTCAGAGTTTCTAAACGCCGGTGAAAAGGGGGGTAGCAAAGAACAGAAGCTTCTTAAAGAGACAGAAGCCAATTTCAAGTCGCCACACACTGCTTTGATCCTAGGTCAAATTACATTTACATTAGTTTTGATTTTTACAGGTTTTTCACAATGACTGACGGTTTATTGTGCTAATAAAATGGCCCAATGTGTCTGGAATATACATAATGATAACAGTATATCATTATATCAGTCGATAATCACAATAGAGGTTTTCTTTTAAATATCTGAAATACTGCCAAACTGGTGGCCTGACCTTTCCTGTTTTATCAACCATTTCCTCTTGACATGTTGTGCTCATTTTCTCCTTTCACTCCACATCACTTTTTTATTTTTAAGCAGTTATAAGATGCGGTAGCAAAACCTGAAACTGCTGTTGCACAAGTTGCTCAACAGGTTGTCGCTAGCTGACCAAAGTTGACGCTTTGCTAGCAGTGAGAGGTTGAGCGGCTAAAGTCATTCCTCTGCCCACAACTCGGAGATTAGTGAAATTATTGAATAGTCTATCAGACGTATTATCGGTTGATTTTAAGGTTGTGTGTATCTCCATAGCACTAACTTGTGTTGGTGTGTTTTATTAAAAAGCCTACAAAAACACATCAGACTTTCTGATTCCAAAAAATGAAGGTAGTTAGTATCTTTATGTCCTCCCCAGCTGTCCAACATTGCTCCAACATTGCATAACATAATTAAGCAGCCTTGTCCACGTGTGCTCCGCCTTCCCCTGGAGCTGCAGTGTAATTACTTGAATCAATTTCGATTCATTTGCACGCATTTCTACCAAAGCGAAGCTTTCATGCCATGTGGAACATGGTGAACTAAAGCAGAAACCCGAATCCCGATCTCTGTCGTATGCGGACATCTGCAGAAGTTTCCTGTTTGTTGGCGTCTCTTGGCTCTGCAGAGTTCCCCTCAGGCAAAGCGACGTCCCCGCCAGCCTCCTCCCTGTGTGATCCGAGCGTAATCAGTTGACCATTTGTCAGCTATCCCTTAAACGCGTTCTTCCCACGCCTCCCGCTGAGCGCTCGTCCTTCGGCGGGCCGGTCCCGCCCTCCAAACATGCTGCCACGGCGCCTAATTGCCTCGATTAACATTTGAAATGGGATGGGTAATCTGTTTACCTTGGCCAGATGAAGACGGGAAAGATGTTTATTAGATTACGTCGCATCTCGGATGATGACATGAATTCAACCAAACCCGACACGCACACAGCCCGTCTTAAACCGAGTAATCCAAAGTGTCAGGCAGTCTTTGCTCTAATCAGATCACACAAAGACTTCATTTGCCTAAGTTCTGTAAGT
The DNA here is from genome assembly GCA_903067055.1 of Poeciliopsis paucimaculata. Lineage (NCBI taxonomy): Eukaryota > Metazoa > Chordata > Actinopteri > Cyprinodontiformes > Poeciliidae > Poeciliopsis > Poeciliopsis paucimaculata. Next base: position 27,791 of record CAEGAD010023991.1, read on the forward strand.
TTCAAGGGCTGTGCTGAGTCAGGTGTGACAGGCTTACAGGATGTACTTGAAATGACCTTTGGATTACAAATCACAGCTTGTATTGATCTGCCATGTAATCTGCACCCTCTCATGTAGTCATAACCAAACTTCTTCAGTGATCAAGCTGAGAGATCTACGCTGCTATGAAGACAGACCTGACGAAATGTAAAGGTTGATGAACCGTCTTTCTACATCACATCTAAGACCAGGATCATTCATCGTGTAAACCAATGAAGCAGAAGAGAGGTTCAGGCAGCCAATGCCTGATCCTCTCCGTGCTTCAAACCTGGCATTATCTGCGTTCAGAGCATCGAGTCGGATTACTTCAGCGCTCCTTCGGAGCGGGATGAATAGACATGTGGGTGACAATCCACTTAAAACGTAAAGTCGGTGTGAAATGAGGCAAACGGCCCGCGTGCGTCTGCTGAAACAGCAGAGATGCGATCAAGTCCTCTTACCTAGGAGATCTGAAAGGTGGCTGATCTTGTGGATCTTTTCCCTTTCAACAACCGATTCAAAGAACTGACTCATTTTAAGAAGCCAGATTCCGTTTGTTCAAGCGAAATTAACTTCTAGGGAATATTTTAGTCTGGATTCATTATCTCCTTAACAACCAACCAAATTATGTTCAATATTCTAAAAAATTTCTTTTTTAAATCATTTAAATCAAGGACTACAATTTAATTTTCCATTTTAAATGGTACTTGTATAGTAAGTCAAAGGACTCCAAAATCTTGCAAATGTTTGCATCTCTACATATCAAAACAAGACACAAAAGGCTCAGTACATTTGGTTTATTGATGAACCTTTCGGACTAATGCTAGCAATAAAAACTGGTCAGAGCCAATTTGTTGGAATTGCAGGAGCCCAGACTAAATATGATGAAGGCATAAATATATTTTGAAGATCTTTAAAAAGACTGCTTTGGCAATTTAGCATAAAACTCGCCATAAAACTACAAACCCACAACAGAAGTTACTCTGACAGGGAAATCAAGCGACGCTAAAATGGAAGTTAGCATAGGTTAGCATAACTTTTGTTTGCTAGCAGATTTTCTTGTTGACCTTACTGGTCCATTTTAGTTTTGCTTTAGTTCGTATAACTATTTTGTTTGCATTTAAGGAGAGTCATATTTATGTTCATTTCACAAATGTTTTATGTAATTGTTCACTTTCTTGAAATTCTGTAGCTAACATTAATTTTGAATTATTTGCCAGAACTGCCTTTAAATCCTTCCACGGTTCCAAAATGTGTCGCTTTCACAGTCAGATCATTAATGGCATAAGGGCCTGAGTGTATGTAAAATTATCAGATTTAAATATTACTGTATTTTCCGGACTATAAGTCGCAGTTTTTTTTCATAGTTTGGCCAGGGTGCGACTTATACTCCGGAGCGACTTATGTGTGAAATTATTACCACATTATTATATCATATCACATGTTATTTTCACACTAAACCGCCAGAGGGCGCTCTAGGCCTGTGTTGATAATGTGTGTGGTAGAAGCTACGTCCGGAGTTAGCCGAGTTGTTTACAAGCGACACCGAAGATGAAGATTTAGTGATTTGGAGCGACACGGATGGTTTGGTAAAC
>CAEGAD010024007.1:0-103396 GCA_903067055.1 Poeciliopsis paucimaculata
TATATATATATGTAATTTAACATTGTGCATTTTTTTATCTACCACATCAATTCAGTTTTCAGTTCACATGACATGGCCAATCACTTTGCACTGCAGAAGGGGTGCAGATGGTGGCCCCAGGTCCCAGAGCCAAAAACTGCTGATTTTAGACGAATGTCATGGCTAATTAATAGCAGCTGTAAATGGGAGTGCTTCCCTCCTGCACAGACTGATACCCGCCACCATTTGCCTGGCTCGCCAGAAGGGATGCTCGCCCCTGCACATCCGGAGCTGCTGAGCGTTATGGAAATTTCCGGCACAACCTGCTCAAATGCAGGATTAGTTTGTGATCTCTCGGTGAGGACGGCCTCCATTTTCATGTGACAGCGCCTTAATCCTCCCCTCCCTTTGCGACCGGAGTTCAAATGGGCTCTAATGACACTGAAGGTGAGTCGGAGGGAAACACGGGAGACGCAGGGCATGGAAAGCCGAAACCTCACACAGCTGCAAAGACGGATGACAGGCCCTAAAACATTTACTGCTTGTATTAAGGAGGGATGGAAGAAGTTGAGATAAGACTGATATTTTAAGGAACTGAGCCAAAAAACAGATACAGCCAAATATTGGTATAAACGCAAGTTTGCCATCTCAAAGACAAATAAACTCGCACTTGAACTTGAAGATATTTTAACAACTAAACACAATAAGGAGAAAGGAGGTATAGCCATTAGCTTAACCTGAGCTAATGAGTCAATGATCTGCATCTTAGCACAAATTTGTAGGATCAGCAAGATGCTATGTTTATACCAACGGAACAACTAAATCTCTTATAATCTGGCATTGCAAGGAAGTAGGTTTCTTACTAACAGGTGTTTATCTCAACAAGCATAAAAGAGTCTGTTGGAGATTAAATAGCTGATCAAGTGAGCCAGCCCAGTTTTTGGTTCATCGTACTCTGCAGCCGTTAAACACATTTTAATTTGATGCCTCAACGATGAGCTTGATTTGCCCTGCAGGGGACTGAATCTGATAGTCCAAACAGATGAAGAGAAGCTCAGAGCATTACCAGGTACACATCACTTAGTATGTAAAGGGCATACCAACGGGATCTGCAAAGCAATTTTCCGATGTTATGATATTCCTTCCCCTCTTATCCCTTCCTTCTGCTGAAGGGGAAACAGGCCCTGTGGTTCAGCAGAGTATGTGTGTGTGTGTGTGGGTGATATAAATAGGGCATGGTTTTATTTTTCTCTCATAAACATGTAGATTGATTAGGGTCATTTTCTGCTAGCCTGCTTCCATCCACCCAAGCCTTTCCCTCCATTAGTGATGAAAACCTAGATTTATTGCCACGTCTGTCACTTCTGCGCCATATTTCACAGGCCCGCCGTGTGGCTGCTTTTATGTAGATGAGCACTGGGGGAAAAAGGCGTATTAAAGGTGTGTGTCTCTGTGTCCACAGGAGCGCATACAGGTTGCCAATGGGATTCTGTCAATCAGTCGGCTAACCCTGTCCGACACCGGAATGTACCAGTGTGTGGCTGGGAATAAACACGGCGAGGTCTACTCCAACGCAGAGCTCCGAGTCATAGGTGAGGCTCAGCATCTCTGTGGCCTAGAGAGACACAAGCTATGATATGGGGGGCAACTGTGATGGCGACAGCAATGTACTATTTTTCAAAAATCAATCAAATTTATGAAGATAGTGACGGATTTAAACATCCGTCACTATATTTAATTCATTCATAGTGCTAGCACTCTTCATCTATCAGCCAATCAGAGGAGACATCAGCATTTTATTCAAGAGTTGGAACAACAAGCCCCCGCCTACTTGGGAACAATTTGTGGCGTTTTTGGAAAATTGTAGTTGACAATTTTATGGATTCAACATGTTTGAATAACGCAACTTTTTTATGAACCGTGATACTGTGAGAGTTCTGGTGGAGCCAGAAAAAAACAGAACAAACCATCATCCTCCCACCACTTCCTGTCGTCTCCTTTGGCGTTTTTGCCAGTAGTAATGTCAGGTTGTTGATCATGACTCATGTGATGCGACAAAAGTTTTTCCTTTGCAGTTTTGCAAACTATATATAATTTCATACGACCAAAACAACCATCTCATCCTAGCTTAAAACTTACTGAAAACGTGAATCTGAGCAAATTTATTTTTGTAATTTCAATTTGTCCAATTTTATGGTTAATGGAAGCACAGCCAGTGCTGCTGCAAAGAAATAAATATTTATTCTAGACATTGAGATCTAGAATAAATATTTTTATCAGAGATGCCATCACTCTTTCCCTCGTCTGTATCTCCAGTTTGATTTGTCTCCCTCCCTGTACGCCATGCGATCAGAAGACTCCCCTTTCTGACCACTAATTGAAAAGCATTAATTATAAGATGAATGTGTCTAACTGACAGTGATGTACGTCAGATTTGTTCAGCTGAGAAGTCTTGGCCCATCTGTCTTGTCAAGATTGTCAGTCTTCAATCTCAGCCTCTGTTTCTCCTTCAACGTATCACATCCAGATGATGTTCATGCAAAACTCTCTGGTCAAAGGAAAGAAGTGCTGGTGGTTTGAGACGGTAGCATGGCTACAAATCAGACAAAGGGGGTGAATCACATGCTGTCTGACAGAGAATAATACTAATAAACCAACATCAAACTCCACATCAGATGTCTGATTGCTAATTATGCAATCTCATTTCTTTGAATTACCCATGGTGGAAAATTCTGCTTCTTAATGAGCTCATTTTGAAAAAAAAAAAAAAGAAAACAGCCTGCAGTGCAACGTGTGTAATAGGAGATAAGTGGTCAAAGATAAATTAGACAAAAGAAAGTATTCACAGAGATGGTTTAACAGACAATTGTTGCTATTCTCTTCTCTCAGCTGTTGCCCCGGATTTTTCCCACAATCAACTGAAGAGTCAGACGCTGGTGAAAGTGGGAGGAGACATCCTCATCGAGTGCAAACCCAAGATGTCTCCTTGGGGCGTGATCTCATGGCGAAAGGGCAGCGAACCCCTGCAGGGGAGCAGCAGGTAAAACATTGTTTCATGTGGTTTGGTTGCTTCTGTCTCTCTGCCAGAACTGCTGGATATTTCCCCTTGCTTACCATTAGCAAGGCTGAGATTCTTGAAGTACTGTGCTGGGTGTGCGGACCTGTGTTTGAAGAAACTGAAGATGGCCTAGCAGACAAACATGAAGCTGCTTAGGGTTGCAAAGTGGAAGGAAAGTATTTGTATGCATTCGGTTCAACCCTCTCGAGTTACCTTGTAGAACCACTTTTCTCCACAGTTACTGATACGACTCTTTTACATCAGTTCTCAGGTAACTCCACAAATTCTCAGTTGGATATAAATCTGAACTGGGTTGGTCTAACACCTCACGATGCTTTGATTGAAACTATTCTGTAGAGTTTGGCAGATTGTCCATCTTGATGGCAAAGCTGCAGTTTTTTTGCTGCTTCGAACAGAATTTCCACCAGGAAGTCCCCATCTTGCTATCAGATGCCAACGGTTTCCCCTGTCTCCTATAAAGAAAGGCATCCTGTACAGGAAAATGTTGCTGCCACCATGTTGTACTGTGGGAATGATGAGCTTTAGAGTGATGTTAAATGTTAGTTGTTGTTTTTTTTTGCTGTGACCCCTACATGGCTTATGGCTTCTTATGCCTTTGTTTCAATACTTTCCAACTCTTCCATTAAAGTCTGATTGGTGTGGTGCACAGCTGATACTTGTTTAGTGAGTAGAGCAACATTCCTAAGCTGTAGATCTGTGCAGCTCCTCCAGGTTCAAGGCATCCATACTTGGGGCATACATCGTGTGGAAGTCAGTGTGTAGTCAAAGTGTGCATCTGCCAGACACATCTAAGCATTGGTACATCTTTACGACCATGCACTCAGTATGGGAAACAGTGCTCACATCCAACTCTTTTGTATGCGAGTCGGCACAATCAACCAGACTGCCACTTTGCAGCAATAACATTTGTGCAGTGGAGAAGAAACAGTGCGAGATGCCCAACTAACTAAACAAACTGGCATGTTTGCATTAGGATTGTGAGAATTGAAGGAATTTGCCATGAGAAATGTAGGAAATCAGTACTTTCAGTTATGAAATCTCAACCGTCTGTGGTTGAGATTTCAACCACTGACTGCTCGTCCACACTGATCGAAGAATATATACAGTCTGTCCATGAATGTACCAAAGGCTTCTTGATTTCTTTTCAGATTAAAGGCTCACACTTCACACCACGGAGGTCTGTGAGTATTCAAGGCAGAATCAATGAGTACTCCAAGCAGATGTCCGCCAGACATGTCTGTGCAAAGGCCAGTCTTTATGACCACGTACTCTGTGTCGCGCCGTAAGCTTTTTCACAGTAACAGTGTTCACGTCAAACTATTTAGTGTGCCACACCGAGGTGATAAGGTTATTAGTTGGAACAATCTTGAGAACAAAATGTAGGAAATCATTTTCCTCAAATCTCAGCCATCCGTGAATAGTGAGAGCCTTAATGCTGTGCATGTCCAGTTGGTGAGTTTAGGTAGACAGCCTCGGTAGGTTTGGAGTTGTCGCATACTTTTTGTATGTTAGGATGTTGTGTTGGACAGTGCAGTTTGAAATGCATAATACATTTGCTGGTCTTCACAATGTTGTTTGTTCATGGCTTCCTCTAACAACAAAACTTTGAAATCCCAATCTCTACCAATTATATCACTTCTGAATGTAATTATTTAAACTGTATTTTATTGAAGGGTATCAAATGCACTCCACAGTTTATACTATTTATTGTTTTCTCCACGACCCGAAGACCCTGAATTTCTTTGTTTGAAAGCATCCCAGTGGAGGCTGCAGGTCAAATCCTGAGAAGGATCTCATATTTACTTTCTTCTAAAAATGTAAACATTCCGTCTTGACCCAATTAACTTAGTTTCTCAGTACTGCCTGGAAATACCGTCAATAAAAACCATAAAACAGAAGGAGGAAAATGTCAGTAATCGTGGAGCCATAGTTGGAATGAATGTCTGGTAATGCAGCTGTTCATGGATCATACAGCTGGTATGAAGGGGACAGTGTTACTAATACATCACTATCACTTTCTACACACACTACACAGAATGCAGTCGAATGTCACACTTGTAGACTAGCTGGACAAACTGTCACACACTCACCTGTATCACTGCAAAGAAGAAAAGTGCTGACCTGGAATTCTACAACCACAATGAGGAACACAGCATTTCCTCTCAATGTGGACCAGTCCGTTTCCGGTTGCACTCACAAAAGAGAAGTGATGTTCATCAGAGCTTACTGATGTGCGATCAATATAACAGTCTTGTTCTGATCTCCACTAGGACTTTTGTGTGTATAGTTTGCTTGTTTTCTCCTTGCATGCATGAGTTTTCCTGACCACACTGTAGCTGAAGCTTTTTACTGCTTTGGAAAACAAAGAGATGGAAATACAAAGTTTGTAAAAATTAGCTACATGAGATGGGACTTTTGCCATTAGAGAAGTTAATGTAGCAAAGTTGTGAATGGGGTGTTTACTTGTATGAAACCAGAAGTTTACATACACTCAATAAAAAGACACTTGCACTTTTTTGTGTCTGAAGTTAAATCGGAGTTAAGTCTTGTTTTAGGTAAGTTAGAATATAAGTTCTATCTACTAAATACCATAATAATGAGAGAATATGTGAGAGATTTATTTATTAATATCTTCAAAATGAGGAGTTTGTAAATTTGTAGGTGATCTAATAAATGAAGCCAGTTCTCTTACACAGACTCTTTGTTACCTTCTCAGTAAACTGTTTTGTGTTTTATACAATCATTCTAGATCTTAAAACTCCAATATTCTGATGACAGAGATATGAATTACTTTGCTGAGTTATTTTGATATAAGTTTCCAAACCAGGTGTTTTAAATTCATATACCCATGGTACATTTCAAAATGATTTAGTGAAATGTAACAAGATATATTATAAAATCAATATGAGGCTGAAATGCCAACGCAGCCAGGGAACAACAAAGCAATATTTTTATCTGTTTCATCGCTACAGAAAAGCTGTGCACCAGTGGCCATCGTGTTGTTGCTTTAGCAAACGGAGTTCTTTAATAGGAATGGTTTTAAATTTGTAACTTGACACCTTTCTTGAATTGCTGTGTGATGCTTAAACTTAACTTGTGGGTGTTTTCAAAGAGTCGAGCAGTGCATTCTGAAATGCAGGGAAATTCTTCATTCTATCTCCAGAGGGATTCCAAGGCACTCCTCACATGTGGTAGCAGCCGGCTGAGAGGAAGAGAACAGCGTGAGGCCTAACTGAGTAATGGATAATGGGATCCACTGTGTTTTATCAGCAGCTCTTTGGTGGGGGCCAAACAGACCAGCTGCTGAGTAAATTCAAAGTGCTAATCAAGTAGTTTTCACCTCAGTGGGGAGGGTGGAGGCTCCAGAAATCAAATGAGTCCACTCCTGACACGTTGCCAAGCTTCAGAGGAGCAGAGGGCGATCCCACAGTCCGACCTTGCGTGACCTCGGCGATGTGATTGTCTGCTTCACGTAACGTTGGAGAGTGTCTCTCTGGGTGAAGTGTGAAGTCTGGCCCTGAAGCGTCACTGCTGGCGGGGGGGTGGGGGGGGTCACCCAGTGGGTGTCAGCACCCGAGCGCGGCTTCGCTCCGACAGCAGGGCTGTGTGCTCAGTGTCTTGCCAAGGTTTTGCATATACACAAAGCAGTGTTGTTGCTTGTCAAACAAAAGTGGAAGGGGGATTTGCATAGTGGTTTCGCTCCTGGTGCCCTTCAGTTGCCCTGTGCCACTTCAATCACGCTGCACTCAGACCTTTTTGAATCTGTTGATTTTAGTTTATTGTTCAGAGTGATTTCAAATGTCTGGGGCTGGAGTGTTAAACAGCCGTCGCGACAGAGTGATTAACCAATCAGCGTTGTTGGTAATGGTGCTTTGGCGGAATTTATTTTCATCAAACTCATCTGCGTCTTGCATTTTTTGTCTTCTGTTAATATACTGTTGGAAAAGTCTTAAAAAGCTGAGAATTTATTATTACTCATAGCTGGATACGCAGAAAAAAATGGAAAAATATTCTTAATTCCACATATAATTCCCTGTTGTGTTGTAGTAACAGCATCCATCCATCCATCCATCCATCCATCTATTTTCTAATGTCTACCCCTAAAGGGGTCATGAAGGGTGCTGGTGTTGGTCTCCAGTGGTCTTTTTTATTTAGAGCTTTCAGCCTACTTCATGCTGCCAGACAAGTTCTAGTTAAGTGAGTTCAGGTCAGGGTGTGGCTGGGGAAATTACTCCAAAACTTACAGTTATTTACAATTCCAGAGTTACCAATGGGAGAAATGATGGTTTCTAATAGGGACAACTTGGTTTTGGATGGGCTTGTTTCCCTGGTCAGTGAACTCATCATTTGAAAACTGCTTTTTGAATTTCCTCAGGTCACCTCTGTTGGATCAGGATTATTTAAGTGTCACAAAAAAGAAGACATTTCATCCATCCATTCAGTTTTTTGTCTTTGCTTTCAAAGTTTTAAAACAGGAAGGTGGGTGAATACCATTTCCATTTTTGTAAACCTTCCTACCATGAAGTGTCATAAATTATGAACATTAGAAGTTTGTATGACTCCTTATGAAAGTCATCCAGAGTCACATTTTAAAGCAACATGTAATTATATTTTAAAACAAAGATCAACTTTATCATACTTGATTTTCTGCTTTTATTTTGTTGGTTTGAATGTCAGTTTGAAGATTGTAAACGGTTTGTTGCCCTTAAATAAATGATCTGAGCCTCAGACTATCTAGTATGCTGCTCCTAAATTAAAGAGAGAATCACAGCTTCACAATCACAACTCAACTCAGTCCACACTGGTTCATATTGAAATGATTTCTATCCCAGAGGCTGTAGCCAGCCAGGAATTAGGAAAGCCGTTTACGTAGCTTGAAAACACGTGTCAGCTCCTTTAAATGCGCTGAATGCATCTTTCCTTGCCTCTTTTCCCTATTATCTGCTTCTCTGCTCATCCGCGACATATGCACACTCGCGCCACGCTGTTGTGCACATCACAAGGAAAAATGCTCAGCATCTGCTGCGGTAATCGTTGGATCAATCTGCCTTTTAAACGCACTCTCAGTCCTGGATTTGGGCTCACTACGGCGTTAAGTCATATCATGCTGTCTGAAATTGTGACATTACTTCTGCTTTTTGCATTTTGACTAATGGATGTGATTTACCAATTTTCTTGTTTTTGTGTCATGGCATAATTTTTGAAATGATGTGAGATGTTTGTGTTGCACAAGAGTTGAACCCTCATGAAATTCATCAGGTCAAAATGTGGTGTTCATGAACTGTTTCTGCTTTGTTCATCTGAGTTATTGAACTGCTTTGAAAGGGGCAGTATTATGCAAAATTGATCAGATTTGCATTTGACCTTAATGAAAATTTACTTCCTACTTCAATACTTCTGTCTCTTTAAGAAAGTTCTGCTCTTTCTGAAAACTTCAACTTCAGGAAGTCAGCACAACATGGCTCCTCTATTAACCCTTTAATGTTTTTACCAGCGTTGCTTGGAGAAGTAGCTCCTATAATGAGCTCAGTAGATGTGCACTTCCACCAGGTGTTGCTAATTGCTGCTGACTAGTCTGAAGGAGCTGAGTGGGGGAGTTGCAGGAAGGGCTGCTATGTGAGGTGGAAACTTGGAAACTGCAGATCTGAAGAGGTGCTGTGCCTTGAAGGTGGAGGTAGGTCCACTGAGATGTTTTGCACAACTGAATGGTTGCCATGGAGATTAAAGAATCAAGGCAACACTCCAGGTATGTCTCTGATGAGGGAATATTATAACTCATCGATGTAAATCTCAAAAAGTCAATTTTGCATAATGCATTCTCCATTAAACTCCACTCATAATGGTCTTAAAAGGCTTCAGTTTGAGTTGGTGGAACCTGCAGAAGTCCTGAATCCTGTTCACAGCACTACAGCATCACGCTGTATAAACCTCCTCAGTTCCATTGATTTTCATGACCTTGTTGAGCTGCTTGTAGCACCTGTTCCAGATATTTTATCTATTTACTCAATAGCAGTATTTTAGAAGCAGACCTGCCTCCACATGTAGGAGATAAAGGAGGCACAGAGTCAAGTTTCAACACACTTTGTTCTCTCGAATGGCTTGATGTAACAGAGAGCATTTGACTTCAGCCTCGGTTAGTTTTTGGTTTGTTAGATGTTGTTTTTTCTTACCTGGAGTGGTAAATCATACACCGCCAGTCTGTTCTGCAGCAAATTCCCGGTTAAGTTTGGAAGCCCTCCCCATAGCCTCTCCCCCTTGCTTCACGCAGCTATTGTAATCATAGCCACCGTCCAGATGATTGTGCTGCAAAAGATGGAGCCAAATAAACATTTTTTTCTTACTCATTAGCTGTGTGATATAAGCTTTGAATCACGTTTCTGCACGCACTGTGTACAACACTGATGAAATAATTACGTTTGTGTGCATGAGGAGTTGCGTGCGTGCATGTCTGAGCCGGTCTGCACGGTTACACAACTGTGCAGAAAGGTGCAAAATTATTAGAGGTAGCTGTGAACCCCTTTTGTTGAAGATTAATTGCCTTAATTGCATTAGCACTCCAGAGTGGCTCCAGCAGAAAGGGAACCTGTGTCACCAGCTGGATAATCCATCTTCATAGCAGCAGCCTCGTTTTTCTTTTTTCTTCTTTTTTTTTTTTTTTTTTTTTTTGGTAGGACACCGGCAGAAGGAGGGTATGTCTTATCTACCCCAGACAACCCTGCAGGGACGAGGTTTAGATGACATCAGCTGGAACAAAGCAGCTGAGAGCGCGGAGCGGAGCAGGTCTTGCTCATCAGGATGGGAGCGGGCCCTGCCAGCTACACACACCAGCCTGCAACACCATTTGAATATGTCACTACTGAGGAGAAATGGAGTGTGTCAGGTTGCTCACGGCAGGCGAGTTCAATCAGCTGTTGTTTCACAAGCTGCAGCGTTGAGTCTGCATTGCTGCCTCCTGCGTTAAACACAGGGACGAATACTCCATGTTTCTTTCCTAAAACAAAGATCTGGGTTGAACCTTTGAGTCTGTTCATGTCCAAGTTTCACACCCTCAACACAGAAGGTACAAGTACACTGCAAAAACACAAAATCTTATTTATGACCAGTCCTGTTACAATAAGCAATTAATCTGTTAATTGTCTGATAAATTAATCTGTTGTTTTGATGAGCAGCTTATTTACGGTTTCTGATGTTTGTGGTTTTTATTTTCATTTAATTTATTGTTTTTGGTTGATGTGTTTTATTTTGGATATTTAAAATGTCTTCCTGTTCCATCTGTACAAAACTAAAGTTTAATACTCTTGCAGAAGGAAAACTTGCATTATCATGAAATTGGCTGGAAATGGTCTCAAACCAATACTATCATTTGTTGTGATAATTACTGTTACCATGACAAACCTGCTTATGACGAGGTATTTTTCCATATATGAAACGATCTGCCAGTGGAACTGATGCTTTTTCTATCTTAATCAATATTAAGGAATTATTTAAACAGTCTCCTATTTCTTGCTGAAAAGCTACTTGAAACTTAGCTTTGTCTTATTCCAGGTGAACTAAGATTTGGGTGCATCCTAGCAGCTCTTCACACAAACATGGTGATATTTTGCAATAGATTCTGAAATCAAATCAAATAGTTCTGGGCAAGTTAGTGCCAAAAATGATCATTTCCTTTTTTATATTCAGACTTTTTTCTTTAATTGTTTCACAAGGTTTTGAATTATTAAGTTTAGATGTGAGTTTTATCCTTGCTTGTTTCTCCTTTGAACTGTTTTGGTGCACATTTCACAGAATGAGCAGCAGCAGATTAATCAGTGAGCATGACAAATGTTGGTATCAGGATGTTCTCTGGCTCACATTGTTGCCTGGAGCAATTTAAAAAATCGTCTGCTACATTTGTTTGGTACTTCAGCTCATGTCTTTGAATGTTTAAAGCTAATAGGAAACCACGCACGGAGAAACTAATTTGCGACATGTAATCTCAGCTTTCCTAACCTTACTTTATGTTAAAAAAACAACCCACATTACTAATTGTTTTAACAAAATCTCTTGTGGCATTATTGTTGGTATAATGCAATAATCATTTAGAAATGTATTTTACTGGCTTTTTGGAATTGAATCTGCACATTCTTAATTTTCTTCGAAGGGTAAATTTGTGTGGGTGTAAGTTCAGACCCAGGAAACAGTCCAGAAAAGATTCCTACATTCAAAATACACACTGAGGGTGTTTTCACACCGGATACACTGGGGGCCAAAGTTTCAGCTGGTTTGCTTTCACAAAATCCTGGGGGTGAGGCAGTAAAGAGAACCAGTGAAGGACGTGACACAAAAACTTCTGAAGAAGACACTGAGCCCAACTTCCTCCTTCGCCAAATGGAAACAAAAATGGAGTGGTGTCAGATTTTACCAGTTGTAGGATTTCTCTTTCGTGTTTGGAAAAAATAAGACGAGTCATTTCTCCTGCTGATGCTACACACATGCATTTGTTTTGGTTGTATTTACCCAGAATCCCTTGCCCTTTGGTCAACTTCCTGCTTTAGGAGTGGTCTCCATTCACACATATGCTCCAGATTTCACTTCAACCAAACCAAGACCAGAGTTCTTTGAACCTCCGCAAACGAATCAAATTTTCTAAACAAAAACTGGAGTTTAACTAAAGCGGCACAAACAGGGCTGCTGTGAATGCACCCCAAGTGTGTATTAGGGGTGACTGTGGCTCTGTGGGTAGAGTAGTTGTCTTGTGATCTGAAGGTTGTAGGTTTCAATGCCAGCTTCTTGCCACAATGTCGAATTGCCTGTCTATCTGTGTATTGGTTTATAAATGTGTGTGCAAAGGTGAATGTGACTCACTTGATTGGGAAAGTGCTTTAGTCCATTTATGCCAAAGGAATATGGGGATTTAGAATAAAAATATGGTGTCTTCTGATTGTAACCTGAAAACCAAATATTTTTCAGGGGACAATACAATTGTCAATCTTCTGCTGTGGCTGCTTTGGTCCCTCAGTCTGAATAGTCTGAAGTCCTGCTGTGGGGGTGCGAGCTGAAGAGAACAGCCATTTACTCTATACATGAGTAAATGAGTGCTCAGAGTGCTCAGAAAGCTGCACTCCACAAAGAATCAGTGTCAAGAGAACACCAACGCTGCTGAAGAGGCATAAGCGTTGAACTTTGCACTAATTTCCTTTTCACACTTTTCTTTCCCTTATGCTGCTGCGCCGTTTGAGAAGATTTTAATAAGAATCCTGTCACATGTCTCAGGGCTTAATTTTATGAAGACTTTGAAATAATATACGCTGTAGGGAAACAGGTGTAATAATAAATGTTATAATTTAATGATCCGTGTGAACGGATGGTCCACCGGCGCTATTCCAGTCTCCTCATTTCTCAGGATACACGCTGTTATGCTCATCAAAAAAAACACAGTGTTTATCATGTTTAAAAGTCACTTCACATTTATTTCCCATCAAATCTCTAATTTTCCCCCATTTGGCTCTAATGGAACATCTGCTTGTAAAGAGGAGCTCCAACTCTCCTCGGAGGTTGGCGGTGAGTGAGCCGCGCCGAGGCTGAATACTGAAAGCTTCTGCACCCACAAGGCCTTCTTTCATCACCCCGCCTCCAGTCGAGGTGTGCTACCTGACAAGGCGGCGCTGGCGGTGGACAGCTGACTGTGTCTTTTCGTTTCTGCCGGGCCGCCACACACACCTCTGCGACGTGAAGGAGCTCGGTCTGCGACCGCCCCCCACCTCGATGCTGAGAATGGAAGCAAAGTGAGGATTAGTGCTTTGCTGATGCTGCCAGTTGCAGACAACACCCAGCACTGTTCAGAGGTGCACACACACACACACACACACACGCCCACACACGCCTCCATGTGCACACATACACATCAGTGCTGCAGATTAAATGTTTTATTTATCCAAACATGTGTCGGAGTTAGAGCTGCTCAGGAGGTGGAAATAATCTTATTGGTGGCTTCAGACCTCGACGGGCTGAAATCTGCTTTTCTTTAGGAGGGAAACTCAAGTAGATGGTTTCATTGGTCGGTACTAGATGTACTACCAGACCGCCTTTATAACTGAGATCCTCTGTTTATTCATTTGTTCCCATTCAAGTCCCAAGATGAAGGGGTTTAGGGACTTGTGAAGTTTTCAGGGTATTTCAAATTAACACTTTCATGTCCCCCTCATGTCTGGACTAGTGTTGATTTTTCATGGCGTACGACATGCTAGTTTGAAGTTTCCATGGGGTTAATTATTGGTGGGTTTTGATGAGTATGAGCACATTGCTGTTGTGGATTACAGGCAGTGAAAACAATTTTTTCTGTTGAAAATCCTCATTAAGATCTACTGGTTTTAGTGAAAAGCTTAAACAAACTAGCCAGACTACAGGACTTTTACACACATAGGGCAGCATAGCAGCACAGCTCCATCTCCGTTTCCTTCAGAACTTGTTCAGCAAGGCTTGCCCTCCTCCAACAAATCGACCGGTGAAATTTGTGCATGTCAAATTTGGAACTCACACATGTAGATGTTCACACACAGGCAATGTTGAACTTTTGTCATTGTCGCTGCTGTCGCTATAGCGACCCGTTTGTAGGTTTGCGGTTCGCCTTTTGCTGTGGTTAGTCGAAAGACTTCACATCTACCATTCTAATGTCATCATAGAGTTAACCCTCTGCGAAACAAAATGCCACAGTCTGGTTTTCAATTCATCTTGCTGTTTCCTTGTAACTTATGACTTAGCTGGTAAAGAATACACTCTAATGCTCTGCATGTTGCTAGGAAACGTCATGGTAGACGTTCATCTACTGAACAGAGTGTCGTTAAAGACAGCTAATGTGCGAAAAGTCCTCATTGTGTTTTTAGTGACATTTGTTTTTCAGTGGGGTGTGTACTTTATAGTAATAGGTTTCTGGATGAGCAGGCAATGAAATGTAGACCATGGTGAAGTGAAATGGATGGATTTGATTTTCAAGTACTGCCTGTAATACAAAATGACCAAGGTGTCTACCAGGAATGATTGACAAGCAGACAGACTGATAACTGATTCAGTTTGATCCATTATGGCTCACAGATAATCCATGTCATATTGTCTTTTGAAAGTTTTCTTTGGCTCTCTTGGTAATGTGAGAAGGGGATAACATGTGGCAAAGGTCATTGGGTCAGGACAGAGTCTTTAACACAATCTGTTAGACATAAATCTTCTCTTTGTCTGAAAACAAACCGAAATATGGAAATTCTTAGTTTGTTGCAAACATCTTGCCTTGTTCTTATGAACACATTATTACATCTCATGACATCAACATATATCATCACATCATCGCTGTATGAAGTCTGCCTTCACATTTACAAGCAGAATGAATGATAACGTTAGCTTTGTGAAAATGTAAATGAAACTCTTTGATCTCTCATGAGCTTTTATAAAGATAATCTCAGCTAACTTTTGTGTTTCAGTCACCACTGCTAGCAGCCGTTGTATTTAGAGACAAATAAACCAATTTCAACATGAATCTTATTTTCAGCTAATATTGCTGTACCTCCTACATCCCAGTGCACCGTTCAGGGGCAGAACAGAGCTGGGAGACTTCACTTCATGTAACACCACATTTTCATCATCAAACTGACTGAGCAGTTGTTGAATTAGCTCCTATTTTTCTCCTTTCTCTTTTCCAACTGGCCTTACTTTGTTTTTGTTTGTTTTTTTAAGATAAACCAGATGGAATTTTTTGAATAAACTCATATAAATCTTTAAGCTGCAATAAAGTGAATTCTGAGGTGTTTTCCGAGATTAGGTCGGAAAACTCTCTTTATTTCCACCTGCATCCCGTGTACGGCTTGCTGGGATTATTTTTATCTGGGAGATGATGGCTGATATCATTTTTCAAAGTGTGAATCCACTGGTGCAGCATGTGTAATCCATCTTGGTTCCTCTGACAATTTCCTGTGAAACATGTGTGTTCTCTTTATTCCTGAAGGGAAGCCTCGGCACACGAGTACAGATGAATATCTCTGGAAGGGGAATAAAGCGCAGCCGCAATTTGTGATTAGAGGAATCTTCTGGAAGTACACGCACAAATCCCCCTCTGTCCTGGGCCGATAAATTTCCTCTCCTCGCAAGTGCAATTACCACCACAATCGCATCATCTTCCATGGAAAGGAATTAGACTGTTTGGCTTCTTTCATAAGATGACCTCAAATCAAAGAAATACTCTTTTTCAAGTAGCTTTATGTACAATGTAGCGGTGGGCGATATGGACTTAACCTTGATATTTTGTGGGTCTATTGTGTAACAATAAAAGTGGTGATAAGAACAATTTATTATTTTAGGTAACTATATAACTATGACTGCATTCATAACACCACAAGCATAAATACTGCTCTTGGTAAAATGTGCAATACACATCTTTAGGAAACCAGTTAGGTAAAGAAGTGTGATTTGAATCACTAAGCCACACACAGTAATTGTTTATCATATCATATTTTCAAATTAATTGGATTTTTGATGCTATCGATGAAGAAACAGTGGAGAAAATAGTGAAAGTAACAATCCCGACCAAACAATTCTTTTTTTAACATCATAAATTGGAATTTATCACAACAGTAAATCTAAATTCTTATGAAAAAATTTTTAGCACAAAACAAATGATACATTAAATGCCCACCCTCTTAGTACAAGTTATCAATATCGAGGTTTTAAAATGTTCTGGGTTAAAAACTGTAGAAATGGTCTGGTCTTGGTCTCCCAATGGGATTTGCCTGGAACACCTTTGGCATCCTAACCAGATGCTTAAGTCATCTCATCTGGTTCCTCTCAATGCAGAGGAGCAGTGGCTCTACTCTGAAGCCTGTCGCTAAGGGGGAGTCCAGACACCCTGCGGAGGAAACTCATTTCAGCCGCTTGTATACTCAGTCATGTTCTTTCAGTCACTGCCAGGAGTTTGTAATCATAGATGAGGATAAGAGAGCCTCAACTTTGACTCAGCTCCCTTACTGAAACTGCAATAAGGGTTGCAATAAGGGTTGCACTGATGACCTTCACACATCAGTGCAGCGCTCACATTACTCTAACACAGCACCATGTGACTAGGTTGATCTCCTTCCCCATTTTTCCCTCATTTGCTAACAAAACCCCAAGATACTTTCATAATACGGCACGTCTGTTTTTTCTTTTCTGACTTTCTTCCTTTCGTGAAAAAATGCCATTTTCTATTGAATACTAACATCTTCCCCTGACTTGATACCTTGTATCAAGTTGCTTATATGGAAGATGCCTAACTTAGAGTCTCTTTCTCTCAGAACATTTGCATTGCTCTCTTGCTGATTCCTGCTGTATCTAGCACAAACGAAAACATGAAAAATAGGGAGAAAACTTCATTTAGCAGCCGAGGCTATTGGAAAAGTGCATTTTCTCTGTTTACATTATGGTAATCCACAACAGAGCAGCTGCTACCGTGTGGATTTCATAGAATAGGAGATTAATAACCGTGTTACAGCCCTGCCCTGTAGCCATGTTTCTGAAAAGCAACGATACTTCCAAAGACTTTTCAGTGTTAGCTAGCTGGTGCCCTGGAGACAAGACTTTACACACAATGAACCACAGGAGAAAAAACATCGTCTGCTGCACCGCCTGGAACGTACTCCCCTATTAATAAGAAGAAACAGTATGTATCCCTGCTTGCAGCTGCGGTGCTTTTGTGGAGATTTGGCGTGCAAGTGCTTATTTTCTGTCAGTCATTCTTAATCATTTGCTCAGCTTTAAGCACGAGCTCTCTGCGACGGTGGGCACAAGAGAACTTGCGATTTTGTTTTTGGGCTGTGACTGACACTTCCAAAAGATGGCTGTCAGGCTGGCATTTTCTACCAGACTGGTGATAATTATCTGTAAGGTACAGTGCTTTCAGTTCAAGGATTGATGGACTGAACTGTAATTAGACTTGAAAAAAGTGAACAGATTCCACACTGCTTTTCTGGCTTTCTTCTGTAATCTACTCTTATTAGATCTATTCAGTTGAGAAAAGCAAAGATAAGCCATTTTTTCTCAAGAGTTTCAGACATTAAGGTGCATAAACAAAAACATGAAAGACAGGCAGTTACTTCTGTGCCATCTAAGTCATTGGTTGATTTAGGTAAAACTAAATCAACCATTGTACACTGCTCATTGTACCTCTGATGGTTTATTCCAGCACTGGAGAAAACTGGAACAGAACAGAGATGCATTGATCAGAGTTTCATGGCAAACACCTGATCTTTTGTCAGGCCATGCTTCAACAAATTCAAAGTAATTTTAGCCAGTTTATGTGTCTTCTAAACAATCATAGTTAATAAAAATATTGATTCACATAAGAATCTCAATTCACATTTACTGCGAATCAGAATGAAAATAAAATCCCCCCGAAATCAATTTTATAAAACAAATCGGCTTTTTGTCTGCCATTTTGTAACTATGCGGGACATTTTGACATCATAGGAGAAAAAAATTTGGACTCATTTTGGTATTTAATGAATGCTCGAGGAGACTGGGCTTCACATGAGCTTCAATGTTTGCAAAGTTCACAAGATAAAGATTGAGCACTTCAAGAATACTGTAGGCATGCCGTTCCATCCCATTCGGTTTTTACTGTTTTATTGATGCATTATATGTGGAACCCTAAATCTGTTTTCTCATGTGTACACGCAAACATAGAGTTTTCTCAAATCTCCATTTTGGTCTGAGTTTTAGTCTGTAGTGATATTGAAGTGATATGAAAGGCCAAAGTGCTTAAAATGTATTTGTTTTCCCTGATATCCAGCTACATGTGGGTTTGACATGTAAAACAAGTGTTTGATTGCTGCAACACATTTTCCCTTTGATTATTGAAGAGCCTATGAATCATTTTAACATGGCATTACACGACAAATGAAATTTAATATCATATATCCTCTCACATTATTTTTTATATTTTTTGAGAAATGTTTGTCTCATTTCCTTTAGAAAATAAACTTTTGTCCCTTTTCCATACTCTAATCCTAATCATGTGCCTCCTCTTACAAGCTACTTGACAAGTTTAGAGATGTTACTATAGCTCCAACTACAGTGACATAATCTGTAAAATTGTCAAAAATGTGTCACGATACTAGATAGTGTTGAGCCAGCCATGAGAAATCCCAGAAATAAAACGGATCAAACTTGATTTGCGTAGTCTCTACCCGACGGTCAACTTTGACGATGATGTCCTCAGAATAGGTGGTGGATTCATTTAGCTGTCCTGCTGCATCAAGCGGATGCTCTTCGCTTGCATCTGGCTCTGCAGGTTTTGGTGTCCTGACTCCACGCCTCACAGCTGGACTTGATTTATGCTGCTGACAAGGCCGTTTCTCTGCAGCGCCGCACGCTGTGGGGAGCCTCTGGAGAACGGCCTTTCGATTTATCTCTCGCCGCCTCGCCCCTCCCTGTTTCAGCACTTCAGGGTCTTTAAAGCAGCCGAGAGCGCCGCCCCACACTGAAAGTGGAGTCCCTCCCCCCTTGTCCCGACTCAGAGGATACGGTGACCTCGCATCTTTCTTCACTCACTCACCACATTACAGCTTCATGCCTGTGGCGTGGTCAGCAACACAGGATGTTTTTTTTTCTTTCTTTCTTTTTTTTTTTTTTTTTTTTTGATAGAATTATGATTAGAAAAATTACCCCCAGCTAGGTCGACTGCAGCCAGTGTGAGTTGGAAGCAGCAACACAAGCTGGCCTTATCTGGGAGTTCACCACAATGGAGGAAAAAATAAACACACTATCTAACACATTTCCCACTTTTTCAAATTGAATAAGTGGGGGTTTGGAAGTGAATCCCCACCGGAGTAGCGAGTCAAGGAAACTATGTTTCCACCAAGGTAATAATCCGAGTGTACAAAACGGCCTCAGCTAGGACTAATTATTTGGTGAAATCACCGGAGCCGATAACGATCTCTCTTCCTGTGGTCTCATGGCTGAGTGATTTCACTGATAGAATCTTAGCCCCCATTTCGACGAGCTGGTTTTTATTTACCTCATTAATTAGGTCGAAAGGCTTCCGGGGCTGCAGTCACTCTGGCAGCACAGCATCTCAGAATCACTAAGTATTCAACAATAGTCCTGAATGAAACCCTCAAATCAGAAGCGCTCTATGTTTACTCGTCCTGTTTGCAGGCTGAATTTTGATGAGTGCTTTGGAAAGTTTGGGTTTGAAAAGTATTTTCCTCCATCCAGATTTATTCTGTGTTTACTTCTATCATCAAACAAATCTTAAGGGAAAACAGATATCAGAACAAATCTGACAATAGAACTGCACTTTAAATCACGAATTAATTGTGAGTTGTGTTATGGCTTCAGCGGTAGGACAACCTCCACCAAGGTTGACTACGTCATTGGAGTTCCAAGCATTTAGAGTCTATATACTATCAGCTACTGAGTGGCTAAGGAGTGGTGTCACTTGTGGTGTCACAAGAGCCATGCGTGTCCTCTCAGTTCTCATCTTCCTTCAAGGATTTCTCCCAATTGACCTTCATTTTGGATGAACTACAACTGAACCAGTCAACCAACAGGAGAAGTTGTGATTGATGAGGTCAGCTTTCTGTGCTGTTTCATAATTGTAGTTTGGCTATGTCAGTGGAGGAAGTGAATGAAGCCATTCATTCTGTGTCGGCCACGCTTCTAAATACTAAGCAATTAAAGTCAGAGCAAGAGGAATGCTTAAGATAATGTATTGCTAGCAAAGACGTCGTAGCTCTGCTCCTTGTTTACAGCGCACACATTTTCTGGTAAGCTTCATGAAGCATTTTAATGCGTCACAAGCAACTGCTAGTGATAGGTTAAAATAAGATTCAACCGTTAAAACGCCTCCCATCAAGCAAATGTTGAGGGTCCAGAGCTTCTGGATGAAGCAAAGTGTAGAACAAGGTTCTGGTTTTATAGGACAATATCAGACTCAGCAGAATAGTCAACAGTTTACCTATCCTCTATTGTAGCGTTGTTTGAAACACAAATAGATATCATGTTTCATTCCAGACTCTAGCCTGCCCAATTACAACTACAACATCACCCAACTGGTGATGTTACTCAACTGAAATGAAAAACCACCTGAACCCTTCAGTTGAGTTGAGCCGAGTTGAGCCATGCTACTAGCTGCTAGTAACATCAAGGCAGTAGTTAGCAAATGTGAGCTGGTCCATTGTTTTTGTCCTCTGAAGTCTCCCATGGGCGCCATCTTTGCCCAGTCTCTTTCTTATGTTATACTTACCTTAACTGAGGTATGTGATGTTCTTGAGACATTGTTCTTGGTTCTTTTGTAACCTGAAGGAATCATGCAGCTGTTCTTGGAGTAATTTTGGTTGGTTGGCCACTCCAAGTAAAATTTGCCACTTTTTGTCACAAATGTGACAAAATAAAGAGGGAAATATAGCGTAAGGGGTATTTTTACAGCAGTGCCTGTAGCGAGCAAATGTTCTTTCACAGTGGAAACTCACTTGTTGAAAGCAGCAGCAATCAATGTGAAATGTCCTTGCCTGTTTTGGGGGAGATCCATTATTTGAATTGTTACAGTTTTCCTCTCACATAGTAGAAATTATAAAAGCAGCTCAAAGACAAGCATGTGTCTGAATTACACATCAAAACGAGGCTTTCGAGTGTCTTTTTTTTTGATTGCAGGGAAGCGCACAAAAAGCTGCCGACTGCGTTTGTTAACGGGGCTCAGAAAAAAAAAGAAAGAATGCAAGGAAACCACAAACACAGGCCCTTCCTTTGGACCCGGCTCTTCCCCCTGCGATTTCCACTTCACAGTGGCCCGTGATAGCTGCTGTGTGACTGATGTTATTTGTGTCTTTCATCTTGTCACAGAGCAGGGAGGATCAACACCGCCGTCCTTTTGAGGGCTTGATCTCGCCCAAAACGCACAGCTGTTCCTCGGGATTACACGAGCGCGCTCGGACAGCTCCACCGTGCGCACAGCACATAATTGCCTCTGTTAGGAGAATTACAGCCGAGTCCATTAAAGCCGCGCCAGGCGGCAATGAAAGGAGCGGCACTTGTGTTCATCTCACCGGTGAATTATTGATACCTGCCCCCTTCCGCTGGCTTCTCCTGGGATGGAGGCTGCACACGTCCCGTCACATAATGGCCACTTTGTAGACAGAAGGAAAGATGAAGAAAACGAAAAAGAAAGAAATAAATGCTTTAATACTGCTCCCTTCCCTCTCTAACACACACAAACACACGCCTGCACACGCACACATCTCTTTTCACCACTGCTGGGCCTTAGTTGACTTCTGCCGTGTTTGACCCCCTCCGCTCACCCATTAGCTTCGCATTGAAATGACAAAGACTTGTGCCGACAGCCAGTCCGCTCCTTTTTTCTGGAACGTCAGTAAAAGCGAAGCGCCGTACAAGCGCTCATATAAAAAACAGCAGGGGAAAAAAAAAAGCTGCAGAATGCAATGAATGGCTCAGGACAGCCTCGGCTCCGCTGGAGGGCCGCCGAGGATTTAAATCTTTGTGTTTACACGCGGCGCCACTTGTTCACTCTCTGAGGAACCTCGTCTTACAAGATGCAGGCGTCACGTGGTTCCTGCCTGACCCCTGAGGATAAGAGGTCTGGGAATGGAGCGAGTCCAAATGCAGGCACAACGCAATAGGTGTAATAATTATGTTTCGTGGCTATTCCTTGAGTCGTTGTTAAATGTAATTTTAAAAATGTGTAAGCATATCAATACAAAGTTTAAAATAAACGAGTTCCATTTTATTTTAAAGAACTTACAGGTCCATCTATTTTTCCAAAAGAATTTAAAAATAGCTTTTTTTATTCAATTGTTTTATGGCAGTTGCTAACTTTTAAAGATGAAATTGACATCACATGAGTTACATAACAGCTAGCCAAAATGAGAGCAGCGACAGCAAAGCTTTTAGCTCAAATGTTAGCCTGTTATGTAAAAATAAATCAAATGTCCGAGAGTCGTAGTTTGTTGACCTAAGAGCACCTTAGTCAGGACATTAAAAGCTCTCTCCAGCTGGTGAGCTTAGTCTTCATGTAATTAATGGCTGTGGGGAACAAATGTCTAAGTGTGACAGTCATTCTATGTTTTACTTGAGTTCATCTGACAAAGGGGTAAATGTACTCGTCAAAACCCTATACCAGCTTTTCTCACATGATGTGGTTTTGCCTTAAAAATCACTTCATAAAAAATGCTTTATGTAAGTAAAGCTAAAATGCTGATTAAATCAGACCAAAACCGTTGTTAAAAGCACTCTTCATTTGGCTCTTAAACTGAAGAAGAACAAGTAGCTGCCACAGCTAATTATCGCGGGTAAACAAACAGATGTTTCCTTAAAATAAATTACAAATAGTCACATGAATGGTCTGGCTGCTGACTCTGTTGAAGTCATTCATTATTGCCTTGGCGCAAAGTGTTTTGTCTCCTTCCACTGTTGGCTTTGTTGGTGAATGAGGAGAATTACGTTCTCTACTCTTTACTTTGACAAAGTCATCCATGTTTCCTTCACAGAAGAGTTTTCTCTTTCCCTCTTTTGTGCTAATTGTGACCCTCACATATACATTCAAGATATTTGGATCTTGAATCTTCAGCAACAGATTTTGATTTAGTTACATCATTCATATATTGTCATTCTTTTATGGTGAGGTGGACCTCTAAGGGCTGTTTGTCCATCAGAAAAGTTCTTAAAGGGACAGTATTATGTAAAATCAACTTTTTGAGCTTTACATAATGTTATAATCAAAAACATACCTGGAGTGTTTGAGAAATCCTTGAGTCTTCCGTGGCAACCATTAGGTGAGATGACCTCCTCAAGGTAGGAGTAGGCAACGACTCCTACAAAATAAGAGTAGTTTGTTAAAGAGACAGAGACCCAATTTTAATTACAAAGTCAATTTTTTTTTTGTCATTTTTCATTTTATAAGAACTGAAGGTAACTAGTTACTTGATTGTGCTACAGAATGAAAACACCGCCTCTTTAATGATGATTTGTCTGCTTTAAAAAAACAATTGAATCTTTTTAACACTTTAAGGAGATTGTTTTCTTGTAAAACACATTACATTGATATCCCACCTACATATATATATATTCAATGACTAATATTTATTACTCTCTAAACTTCCATTTTATAATGTAGTTCTGCCCTAGACACACTATGGTGGTTAATGCATTCCACTTGTTTTCATAGTGCTTACTCTGCTGAACACTGTGGTCAGTTGCAGGACTGCAGTTCTGTTTCACGGGTCGCGTCTCAGATTTATCAGCCTGTAGATTGGATGTCATTAACTGTGCAGTGTCCCACACCATAATATGGCCTCTTGTAACTGATAGTCATTGCTGCTGCTCTGCATTCAGCACTTTTCCCTCTCGGTCACACATAAACCAAGAGACGCTCCACTCAGCAGCACCATGTGGTTTCAGAGGTAGATTCACTTCCACTGACTGCCTGTGGACTTTCTTATCACATCTGCCACTTGAGAAAAAAAGAGTCACTGAGCAAGGTGGTGATGTTGGTGGTGTACAGGGGTGTGTGTGTGTGCGTATGAGAGTTATCACTAATGTCACACTGTATCAACCGCATTTCACAAGTACATCCAGTCAGAGTCAGATTGAGAGAAGAAAAATAGCTTCAGACTGTTTTTTTTTTTTCTCCCTCCACCAATACTAACCCAGTTTAACCATCCTGCAGATATTCCATCATCAATACCAGTACTAACACAGCCGCCCGTACCACCACCACGTCCACATGTAATGGATGGAAGGTCTATAGGTTTTGTAATACAGAGCTACTTTAGGAGAAAGTGAGCGGCTGGTTGGCTGCAGGGCACCGCTGTGAGGACACCATGATAGATTGAGGCTATGGTCTTGTACAGTCACTGGGCCATGATGAATGTGTGAATTGGGACTGGCTGCATAATCTCTGTAAGCACAGGGAACATTTCAGAAAATACCTCTGCTAATTCCAGAACTCCATCATATTTTGTATGGGTCATGTGGGGATATGAAAATATATATTTTTAAAGACGTCTTAGTGGAATCTGTGCCATGCTCTTTTCATGTTGAGATGGCGGGTTTAACTCTGGTACGTGAGATGCACAAAGCTGAGGATGTTGTTTTCTAGCCTATTCCCGCTTTAACCACGGCAGCAATGTGGTGGTGTCAACGAATTCGGTCTAGTTCAGAAGTATCCGGACATCTGGGAAGCCAAATAGATTTTGATGCGATTTGGTGCTTCCATCCACATGTAAACTCTGTTTAATGTCAATAAAAACGATTCATAATGAAAACCACGGACAGAGAGATTTGCAAATTCTCCTTTTTTGCGTTTGCAACAAATCATGTGGCGCTGACGTGTGACCATTGTTACCTTTTGGCCATGCAGTGGAGGAAAGACGCCATGTTTAATTCAAAAAACAAAGTCATGGTTATTTTGAAGCATTGTTATTGTCTGGCCTAGGTTTTAGCTTTGCCCTACACTGCCCCCCATGGACTTGGCATGTTTAAAGTGTAGTTCAGTGGGTTTGTATGATTGAACACTTTTTTTCAACCGATCAGGTGTGGGCGAGATTATTTTATAGAAGCAAGTATTTCCGCTACATCGTTTTAAAAAGACCCGGCTATGTGTGGACTAGGCCTTAGCCTTCAGCGCTGCCGTCTAGGGTTCGAGTCCCAACCTTGGGACAT
This sequence comes from Poeciliopsis paucimaculata, assembly GCA_903067055.1. NCBI lineage: Eukaryota > Metazoa > Chordata > Actinopteri > Cyprinodontiformes > Poeciliidae > Poeciliopsis > Poeciliopsis paucimaculata. Next base: position 24,731 of record CAEGAD010024007.1, read on the forward strand.
GTGTTGCATGTTTTATCTCTCTGCCCATTCCCTGTCTGTCTGACTACTGCAAGTAAAGGCTACTAATTCCAGAAAAACATTTATTTAAATGTCTGTGTTCCTTGGCCTTCAGGTGCATCATGGTAAAGCAGGGTAAATGCAAAAGTTTGCCACACTTTTCAGATTTATCTTGATAAAAAAAATTAAAACCATGTATCCTCTTTCCACTTTACTCTTACAGTGTCCTCTATATGTTGTTGGCCTGTCACATGGAATCCCAGTGAAATGCATTTCATGTTGTACTTGTGAACAAAATGTGAAAAAGGTCATGAGCTACACTTTTGCAAGGAACTGTATGTTTGCGTGTATGTGTACTCTTATACATTAAAGCAAGGCATGTTTATTCACTTAGTCTAACATTTTCTAAAACTGACATATATATATATATATATATTACTGTATCCTTCAGGTTTAATAATCTTGCCTTTTGTGGCTATATTAGGGTTTAATGTGAAATCTGTTTCCCATTTCACCTTTTCTACAACAACCCTTGGTGTGCAAATTACTGGACAAGACAATAAGTTCAGTTTATTACAGTTTTAATAATTCAGCACCAATTCACAGTAGATGACGATCAGGTACAGGTCATATCACCACTTCAGTTCATCTAAGTCATTACATTGTGTTAGGTAAAAATAAGAAAAACAACCACGAACATATTCAAATCAGATTCTGATTCAAAAACATTAACAGTATATTTGAGCTCAATTATGAAACAATAGTCACATTCAGTATAGTATAAGATGCTAAATGAAAGATTGGTTAAATAGAAGAAAAGGAAGTATCAAAGTTTTATTTTGTGTATTGAGTGCATCAACATTTTAATCCACTAACAACAGATAAAGTTTATAAAATACCTTTTTCTTTTTATTAGAAGTGCACTGCTGGTCAGAAGTTTACAAACATTCATCATAGCCTTGAATGCCACATTGACTTTGGACATTTATTGAAGAATTTGAAGTTTTCTTTTTCAGGGCTAAAGGTGATGCAACAGTTTTTATTTTTATTTTTTAGCCCTCAGCAAATCTCTGTTATAGTCTGGCTGGATATCTGGCCGTGTTTCTGGGCAGAATTCCTAGAGTTCATTTAGAATGATTGGCTTTCTGTCACAGAAATTGAATCCACAGTTTGTCAGAAGAGCTGAAATCAATTGTTTTCCAGAAAGTTTATGTTAACTTACTTTATCTGTCCAAAATCAGTTTTGATGTTTGGCTGGGGTCACTGTCCTGCTGGACACCTGCATGTATCCAAGTTTCAATCATCCCAGAAGAAGTGAAAGAATTTGAAGTTGGGCCTGTTACTTCCTTCACTATGCTTCATGCTACCAGAGCTTGCACGGCTCTGTTTGGTTAGATCCTTCTCCATCCATGAAGTTTGCTAACATGCGATGGGCACCGCTAGCAAAACTGTTAGTTCCACTAATCCTAAAGCTATAATCATAAACATTAGTTAATGTTAATGTACCACACCAGCATGGAAGCTATTGCTAAAGCACTAACTTCAGTTCAAATCAGTCCTGGAAAGACTACAACCCTCAATTACCAATTTAGATAATTTACATCTTCTATAATGCCTTAAATATCATATTTCTGTTTTTATCTTGTGCCCCATTATCTGTGTTCTACTTTATTTGAAAAATTAGCTCTGCTATTAGCATATTAGCATATTAGTAGTCATGTGCCCACCATTGAGTTTTTGACTTGAAAATTTGTTTAGTCTGTTTTGTTTAGGGAAGAGTTTAATAGACACTTGTTTCAGGGTACTAAATTATTTGTGTTTTGACAGGTTTAATATGTTTAAGTGTTTATCTGTCAAACATTGCCTGTCTTGGTTGATTTCATAACAAAAAGATTTAGTTGAAGTTGAAGTTTGTTTGTGATAAATGATTTAACTTTGCAGTTTGAAGCCATGCGGAAAAATACTAAAGTGCCTCAGAACTCTAAAATCCTGAGAGCCATCCGATGGCAGATGGCTCCGTTTTCTTTGACTCCCTCAACTATGTTCATAAGTAAATGCAGCAATTTTCGAGCCTCACATCATTCCCCTCCACACAGGTGGGGAGAGGTCTCCCCCCACCCTGCACAATCAGGCTGAGGACGTCTTATGTTTACAGCTTGCAGAATCAGCAGAGCATTTCAGATAATTAAAATTCAGCGTGCTTTGATGAGGTGGTCCACCCTTGATTTCCCACAATACCTTGCTTTCAAGGGCACATTTTCCACTCCTGCATGTTATTTTGAAAATGTCAACTTTTGTTGAGGCCTTTTGACCTTCATTGAAGCACTTGTGGTCATTGCATAAAGGGCAGGAAGCCACTTTTGTCCCAGATATCTCGGAGCTACGTGCTGAATTAATCAGCCCTGAAATTGCAAGGCTGTATTTTATATGCTGCTTCTGAGAAAAAGTACAAATGAATTTTGTACTTTTGGTAGGAAAGTAGAAATGGTATGGTATATTGCGTATTGTGTTTTTGCCACAAGCAGCTTCATATTTCTAAACGTCAATGATAATTGTTGGTCCTGATCCAATCTTGGGTAATGGAACAGTTCCTAGTCAAAGTTCTGATCAGATCCTTGATCCTGATTGTTTCTGTTTTATGAAAACAGCAGCACATTTTTATTAGCACATCAAAACAGACATATTCCTACAGCACCTCATCATGTCAGGCAATGACAACAAAAAAAAGGTTCTGAACTTTTTTCATTTATGTATAAATTTGTGCCATCACTGTTTATATCTTAGTGTTTTATACTGTATGTCAAAACGCCACAGCTGGTGAGCTCTGCGCTGTCATTTCCCTATATTTGAATATGCAGCCTTGTTTTCCTATAGTAATGCACAGATGAATGTGGAATTTTCCAATCCGTTTACCATGGAAATGTTTTTATCCGTATTAGTTTTGGGTTTGCGTGTTCACGGGAAAACAGAGATTTAGGGTCACACGCATTACAGTATTGGACAAATAATGCTCCAATATATCACCGTACTTACCACTGACATGATTCATCTTGTGTTTTATTAACTTTATATTCTAACACACTATTTAAAGTAGTTCATGTTATATATCTGAACCTCATAGCGCCATGTTTAACTCCTAACAGGAAGTCATTGTTGTTTTGAAGCAATTTGATTGGCTGACAGTTTTTAGTTTTGTGCTACACTGCCCCCTGTGGGCTTGGCATGTTAAAAAATAACATTCTTGGGGATTTTGTGCAAGTTCATGTGGATAAAAACTTTTCTGAAATTGATCTGATATATATATATTTTTTTTTTTTTAAAGTGGTGGAGATATTGGCTGTATCAAAAACAGTTGGCCAGTTTTTTTGATGTTCCTGCTGCTCTCCTGTGTTTTTTCTCTGTTTTATATTTAAAAAAATAACTGACCAGTTTTTCTGTCCTGAAAACCATCACCATGTTTCACTGCAAGAATAGTTTGCCAATGATTTGCAGTGTTTTTATTGTATGACAGATCCATCTGGAAAAAGTGATTTTAATCTCAAGCCGAAATCTTACCAAGATAAATAACATTAATATAGTACTAATATTCTCTTTTTAACTGCAGGGTCTCCATCCTGGACAATGGCAGCCTTCGGATATGGAATGTGACCAAACTGGACGCCGGCCTCTACACCTGTGTTGCAAGAAACCAGTTTGGAGTGGCGAGCAGCACAGGAAGTGTTACAGTAAAAGGTATGTTCATGTCCCTCCGTTTGATCACCGTCTCTCTTTTTCAGACCCTGACCCTGCCAAGGAGAAGACACGTGTTTGAAATGAATGTGGACCTGCGCCATGTTCCGTTTCAGCTGTTGAAAAACTAAACCGAAGTGTTTGAAAGCATAAATAAAAAATGACCAGAGCAGAAAGAAGCATCCAGTCACTGCCCTCTGATAAAGCACGCAGGGAGAATGGCTTTTTTTTTTTTTTCCTTTCTCTCCTCCCCGCCCCCGCACCTCCGTGTCGCCGTTACCGGGTGAGACACAGACGCATCGGCTGCTGTTTGTGTTTGTGGAGATGCTGAAGCGGTTCAGCTCTCTGCCTCGGCGCCTCCGGCTCTGTCAGAGGATATGCGGTGTGAAGAAGTCCTTGTGCTGTTTGATCATCTGGGTGGTGGATTGCATTTCTGCTCCGGTGTTATGACTTATTACACTTCATTAAAAATGAATGTGAGCCGGGTATAGAGTGCGGCGCGTTGGGCGGTTTTATTCGGTGCACGTGGCTGTTTTTCATGTCCTATTTCCACAGGGGGAAGGTGTTCTCGCCTCCTCGGCTTCCTGGGGGACTCGCTGACTTATTCTCTGAACTGTACCCTCACCGTGACCCTCTTTGCACGGTTCACTTGTGTTATTGTTATTTCTTGTGTTGACCTTCCTTGTTGGCAGGCTTGTGTAGATTTATGGAATTATTGATCTTCAGTATATTGGCCTCGGGGAGGGAAGACCATGCTTTCACATTCAGAAAGGTTTTTGTATAGATTTTTGCGAGGAAACTGTTTGGCGATAATGCCGTTCAATAATTTACAATGTCATAAAAACGTTTAAGAATTTTATTAATTTGATTTACAAGTGAAGGTTTTATGTGTTGTATTTATTCCCCAAGATCACAGAAGGATTTATTTAAAGGATTTATTTTTAATAAATTTTGATAACTTGGGTTTATAGATGAAAAAACTCAAGACTTGACTTGCATAAGACCAACAAAGAGAGGATTTTAAATACAGAAACCTTCTGCTAAAATAACCATTTAATATTTGTACCAATACATTCAGAGCTTTTATTTTTCCAAAATAAAATACATTTCTACACTAAACTTTTATTCTTACACTTACGTTTTCATCAATATGCTCAAATACAGCATATTGAGCAGCTAACCCTGCTTAAATGTTGCTGACCACCTGGAGAAAAACTGTCAAGTCAGCAGGATCCTTGTGTGGTCCTACCATTTAGATAACAGTGCATTTCTCAGCTTAAAAAAACTATTTTATTGGTCCTCTGCAGTGGTCGACACCGTTAACTAAAATGTTAGTTGCACTTGCCCTAAAGCTAATCACAGATATTAGCTTTTGCTAAAGCATTACACCAACGCAGTATTTAGTGGAAGCATGCGCTAAATGGCTAAAGCACCAGCTTCAATTATGTTGACATGCAGCATGTGTTAAAAGTGTGTCATTACAAACTTTATCGTTATCTGCCGTGTGAACCAAGAATGAAAGAGTTCAGAACAGTGATAACCAAAACAATACACATGTTGAACTTTATTCAACTGAAAGTTTTCAATGCAGCCAAATAAATTTGTGCTAATTTAGGAGAAGCTAAGTGCGTTGACATTTTCAAAGTTAGCAAAAGCACTAACTGAAAAATTAGCTCCACTGCTAGCATGCTAGTGGACTAGCAGAAGTGAGAAAGTAAATCTTAGCTTTTCATTAGCTCAAAGCTGTTTAGAAATAAAGAGTTGAAATACACCATGCTGTATTTGATACATTCATGCTTGACAAGTTTCTGTTTGTGAATATAACTGCTAAAATAAATGAACCTTTAACTGATATTCTGATTTATTGAGATCCACCTATTTTCTTTTCAACAATAAATTCCTGCATGTTTCAGGGCGATCAAACAGTTACCTTTTCATCGCTTCAGTTTTGTGACCAGGTTGTATGTTGTAGATATAAACCTGTGAACAGACTCTGCAAAATCCCCCCCTTTTTTATCCTCCACCTGAGAGAGAACATGTCTGAGCATAACTGCACCTGAACATCCAGCTCTTATTGATTCTCCATCTTTAGGGAAAGGATGTACAAAAGTCAAAGAAAAAAAAAAATCCATTAAAATTATACCAAAAAAATAATTGAAAAAAAAATCCCTGGCCTATATGCTTAAAATTGATGTAAGCTTTCCATCATTCTCTGAAGTAAAATGATTTTTTTTCTATATAAAGTCAGAACTTTCTTCTTGTGGGGTTTATGATTTTTGTTCCAAGGTTCAGTACATTTAATAGTCTTTCTTCTTCGGTCTATAAAATCCTGTGAAATGCAGTATCAATACCACAGTGGCCTGCTATAACAGAACTTTTTTTTTCTCTAATTATCCACGTCATTTCTATAAAAAAGTGTTTTTAATTGACTTCTATCTACAAGCAAGCATTTCATTGGATACTTTAAAAAAATCATTTTATTCGTGTCCATATGAGTAACTCCAAGAAGAATATTCCACTTTGAATCTCTACATTAGTTACAAGAACACATCACATAATGGAATTTTAAATAAGTCCCAAATGGTGCTGTCTTCTGCAAATCACTATCAAGGAATGTTTCCATTTTCTGTTGAATTATAAAAGGTAAAATCCATCTATTATGAATGATTAAAAGACAACAGCAGTTGAGGATGTTAGGAGCGCTCAGAGTGCATCGTGCTGCTCATTTACGTGGATACCCAACAACAGAAATTTTCACAAGCCTTAACTCAATTGAGTTAACAGTGTAGAAATTGATCTGTATGAGAGCAACTTCGGTTTCTGGAGTTTGTGGCAAATGGATTGAACTTAAACCAGGCTTTTTTAGTTACATCAACGTCTCAAACTGTTCCCACTCATAGCAAAGAAAATATGAATTTGATGTTTTTTTTAAATATATCTGAAAAGTGCGGCATGTATTGTTATTTATACACATTTGGCTGTTGTTCTTTCCAAAATAACTCTGTCAGTCAGAATAGACGCAATGTCTGTGAACATCAATGTTACAGCATAACCTCTGAAATCAGTAGATTTAGCTCTTTGTAATTTTGTGATCATATAAATACCCCAGCAATTTCTCACACTGATGCATAATTGTATGCTTATTCCAAATGTTCTGTAAAAAATGTCAAAAGTATTTTTGACAATTTAAGTGACTACCAACAATTGTCTGCAGGTGGCAGTATGTCTGACTTCCACTACACTGGAAGTAAGTGCATGTTCACAGTGCACTACAATCACTCCACTGCTGTTAGCCTTCCTGTCTCTATATTTAGCAACACTTCAGACGTAAAAATATTGAAATTGACCAAAATTGGAGGCGGCAGATCCGACTTTTTAAAGATCGGGATCAACCAGAAAACTGCAATTGGTGCCCAACTAGTTACCATGGAACCTTTGGTTGCCCAACTTTAAAATTCATGTTGCCTTTCCTTAGTTAGTTAAGCCCCGTTAACATACAAGTTTTTATGGCCATCAGAGTAACAAGGGGGTAAAAACAAATGGTGTCATTTTTCTTTAGCAAAAACTTTCAAACTATACATTTTTGATGAGACAATGTAGACTTCAGCTTTTTTCTTTTGTCCTTCCTTAGATGTGAATGAAACTGATTGACTCTGTCTCACCTCTTCTAAAGGTGGACGGCCGTTGTTGTCCTCTTGGCGTAGACAGTCATCCCAGTTATTCTCTCCTTCCTCCTGCAAAATGCGTCTTTTATTCGACGGCCTCGCCCGTTTCCCTCCCGCTGCCGCGCATTAAAGCTGCTTTCTGCTGCCGATGTACAAATGTTTCCTTTATGTGATCTGTCACAGCTCATATTGTTTGCTAGACGGGACGGGGTAATTTATATGCGCCACTTCATTGAGGATTGCAAACCTGTTTAGCGGCGGGGAGGGGATTTGTGTAGTGGGATCAGCCCTTATGGGAGATGACAGTAGTTTATTCAAATTGACTTTGGTGATATGAACGCCGGAGGGGAGGGAAAAAAAGAAATACCTGTCAAATAGCTTTCAGTGTCTTATTGTGAATCAGCCACCTAGCAAAGCAGTGGCGGGGCAGATGAGCCCCGTTAATGTTGCCATTATCGCAACACTGGGGGGATATTAGCAGATTAATTGCTCTTGATTATGGATATGCTCCCTGAATTCTGATTACGACAGAGTGGAAGCTGTTGCAATTAGGACGGCTGCCGATCATCGCGTATGGCCAATGGAGTGCAGAAGTTGAGATCGCATCGCGTTCGCTTTCTGTTCGCTCCTCTGGACCATGAAGGCAATTAATCTCCGCAAACGCCATGACACATTGTGCTTGCAACTTACTTTAGAGAATATTCTGCGCTCTATCAGATCCTTGTTGCATTGTGTTCCAGCTGTATACAAGGATCTGATCGCTTTCTAACCAGTAATATGGCTCCACAAAACTCTATTTTTTTTTTTTAGCCGGCTCCCTCCTGCAGCACCACCAGGTTTGTATACAGGGTTTTGAATCTGAACCACAGAGAAATGATTCACATGAAAGATCCCCTTCCAGGAGTATTTGTAATCGCTGCTTTAACTTTTCATCCAGAGCTATGATCAGGTCAGATTTTTAATTTCTCATCAGTTTATGGACAGTTACCTGCAAATAGTGCTGCTCTCACCACCAGGCAAACTGGGGAAACGCTCCTGTGGGTCAGTGGCCGGTCATCAGGTTTTTGACCAGGCAGGCGTCCGTTTCGGTCTTTCTCTCTGTCAGGGTGTGTTTAGGAATGTGCCGCATGAGTTTGCTCTGGCAGTTCACAGCATGCTGAAAACATAAATCCAGACAGACTGTCTTTGAACTGTTGAAGCCTTGGATGAAATGGCCACTCTGATTGTTTGCCTAACCAATAGGAACCACTTCTGGTGTTTCTTTTACTCTAATGAGGCTTGTTGAGCATCATTGAGTTCAGAGCCTGCATCACTTAGACAGATGGGCAAAACTGTAGAGAAAACTGGATCAAATATGAAGGCAATGAGTACGCTGTAGCAAACAGCTGTCGATACTACATCTACAAGTATATTCATAAAGGACATAAATTTTTTATCAACATATATACAAAGTTTTTGAACACACATTTCAACCATTTTTAAAGGCAGGAATAATTTTCCAAACTAATTGGCTCAAAAGCATCAATAACTGCAACATATAAAATCAAATGAAGTTACATTGTACGATTTAAGTATTGCAAACCAAAAATAACTTGATCGATTTTGTTTAGTTGTACATAAACTAAATACCAAAGACATCTTGATATTATAAGTTATATGCAAATAAGATATTTGATCAAGACTTTTTCATGGTAAATATTCAGCGTTCAATCGATTACAATCATTTTTATAACCATAGAATTTAGTTTACAAATTCGAATCTTGACATTTCTATAACTCACAAAGTATACTTGAGTTGTAGAACTCAAGTATAACGTACTGTGGATGTTTTGCATCCATAAAACATCCACAAAACATCCACAGTACTATTAGGAAAAATGTGGTTTAGCAAGCTGTAGAGAAAAAAAAAAAAGAAAAAAAAAAGAAAGAAATATATATATATATTATATTATATTATATTAATATATTTTATGGCCATCAGCAAAGTTCTGGTGAACGTCTACCCAGCTTTTAAATGCATTGCACAAATTTTTAATAGAGTTGAGGTTTTGTTCAGTCCCATAACTTGCTAAAGGCCATTTACTCAGGTACTAACAGGGTTTACATATATATTAGAACATGTGTGTGTGTGTCATTTGCTGTAACGTAGCCACATTTGAAATGAAATTTAGTGTAGTCTTCATTTTGTGCAAAGTGAATTTTATAATTGTGGGTTGTACACTCACACGCACACCCCCACACGCACACACACACAGACGTTTCGAAGATCCCAGTGAAATGGACCTGCTTGTTGCTGTTTGCTCCCTTTTTGTTTCTTGAAGACATCAGGCCGAAGATGCTTTGATTAGTTTACACACTGATCCCTTTCATGGATTAGAAAAACAACCCAAGCCCCACGCCATTCGATAACGGCTCAATACTAAATTGGAGCTCTTGCCTTCCAAGTGCACCCTGTCATCCATGTTGAATGGCAGCAACGATGTGAAATTAATGCGTTGTGGGATTCCTGACAGCCACATAGAAAAATAATGAGCAGCCATCTGTCAGTAATCACCAGCAGGTTGGTACAGATGTGCCACTGAACACTCAGTGACTACAGTGCAGGAAGGGTCTTGTATCTATCTGCAGAGCAGTGCAGAAGACAAGGGGCTTTTTCTAGTGAAATCTTGTCCTGAGAAGTCGCCTGATTGGATTTGGAGAAAACGAGTGAGGATCAGAAACAGGTGAGCATGTGTTGCACTAGACAGCAGATCAAACGAGGGTAATTAAAAGCTGAATGCCTTTTTTTTTTTTCTAATATTCACATTTTTTTCTTCGAGATGAAATGATAACACCAAGGAATGTAAGTCTCTGTTATCACCAAGGTGATGCCAAATTATTGCACTGGATTACCTTGAAACAGGTGATTTGAACTTCAGCCTCCACTCTGCTGTCAGATGCAGCTGAACCTTTGAAGAAAAAAGCTTTTAACTTGTCAGCGAAACATTTTTGTCTGCACAATTTTTGGTTTGTCTTCAACCTGGATACGATAGCGTGAGTGTTAGTGTAAAGGACTTAGCAGCCCATCGTGGTCTTTGACTTTGCCATGCCCTCGTCATTCCGTTCTTATGACCTCAAACCACTTTCCCAGTAGGAGGAAACTTCGGGGCCTTTTCCCATTTTGTCATGCTTTGAGCACAAACGTCAAAACATTTTATGTGGATTCTGAGATAAAAATACAGATGTTCTGTGATGGCCTTGTAGGGTTGGTTAGAGAACACGATGGAGACCAATGAACTCAGAAGGATAAATTTAAAGGAGTTTTGTTACAAAACCACATTCCACAAAGTAGTTCAGATGTCCACTGTAAATAATAAAGAACCTTTTGGAAATTGACAAACTTTAAGTAACATACTTTCCATTTGAAGCTGAATACAAATGTATGACACTTTTTAGACGTTAGTTGTAAAATTTCCCTCTTTTTTCCCATGCACTTTTTTCTTCACACCACTTTGTGTTGGTTTATCACAGAAAATCACAGTAAAACACAAAGTGTGACAAAATGGGGACTGCAACTCTGTGTAAATACATTTTCTGAGTCAGTGTACATGTTGTGGTTGGCCATAAGAGTAATGCATTACAGCTGTAGTCCATTAGAACAGACGAGTATTATTCATAAGGTACTGTGGTGAAACGGCCCACATGAGGCCTGTCAGTGCATCTCAGGATGGAGCTGGGGTCGCTACGTAACAGTTAGCTTGCACTGTTTGCCGTTCAATCTTTATTTATTGTTCAGCTGTTTCTCTGAGCGTCCCCTCTGTGAGCCAGCTTCAGAAAGCCATCGGCTTTAGAATAACACCGAGCTCTGATTCAGGTTTCATTCATGTAAACATCAAGCGCGACTAGAGTCTTCCACTTTAGAGCTTCGTCATGTTATGCATTGGTTTGAATCCAGTCTCCTTCACCAAATAAGTTTGTCAGCCGTTTTTATCAACATCACTACCTTCTGTCTGGTTATTGTTCAGAACTCTTGAAGCAGAAACAGGATTAACCGAATTATATTCAACTTAGAATATCATGAGGGAAAAGCTTGAAATGTTGGTGTATAGGTTTCTGGAAATTAAACAGAAAATAGGTGCATTCCAGCCAGAGGAAGAAATTAAAATAACTCTACGTATTGGACATTTAATCGATTGGAAAAATTTATACAGGAATATGAAAATATTCAGAGCAGTTCTGAATACAATTTTTCATTTCACCATCTGCTGTAACGTCCATTACGACTTAGGATCTGGTTCGGTTAGGTCCATTTAAACAATTCTAACTCAAACATAATTCAAATGATAGAGTCTGTAACTCTATCATCTAAAAGGTATCCTTCTACTTACTATATCTTCTATTGTTAGAAACTATAGTAAGACTTTTAATAGACACTGTTTAATTTCCAAATGGTTTTGTGCTTTAATATTGCCACTAAGCAATGTCCAACCGTTGGACCATTTTCTTTTGACATTTATCAACTCACCTGAACTTAATGCGTATTTTATAAACAGTTGTACTACGCTGACAACATGCTAGCTAATCTTAAAACAGCAAGATAACAGAGAGCGTTTAAAGGCCGACCGGCTCTTGCTACAGTCAAGTTGTATCTGCTGTGCTTACAAAGAAATAATCTGTCTATAGTTGGATCAGATTGTGGCTCCTCTAGTACTGGTCAGGTGAAATGTAGCAGCCTGTGTTTGACCCGCCTTAAAGCTGTCCTCAGGTGCCACCTATTGTGTGACAGTGCATTAAGGCCCCTCTGTCCTGTCTGGTCCTGACAGGACAGACAGGACAGCTAAGTGCTGTCCTGTGACTGGATAGTGACTGGGTCGCTATCCGCTCCTTTACGGTGGCAGCGGGTAACAAGGCATTGTACAAGACGGGAATGAATCAAATTACGCTCATCAGCGAAGCTTGAGCTCCGGTAACCAGCCTGGGTTGTGCATGTAATATGTCATAATGATGACGGTGAAGGATAATAAGCAACTATACTAGTATAAATTTCTACTGTCGTCAGAGAGAATCCCGGGAGGTCGTTAAAGAATACACTCTTTGGAAGTCAACATGGAAAGAGTCACGAGGCTGAAGAAGTGTCTGCAGCAGAGAAAGGCTAATGGCTCACAGCTAGCAAGTCAGAAAGTCAACCCCTCTATTTATAACACCTCCCAAAAGTTCCTTCTAAAAAATATATGTCTTCTCTTTCAGAGGAGATGGATAGATAAGCTTGTTTGCAGGTTAACACACAGATAGGCCAGGAAAAAAGTGGTGATTTTTTTCTGAAATCACGACTCACACAAATCACAAGATGTTCAGAAAGATGCTCTGAACGTCTTTCAGAGCTCTGTTGAATCTGTTTGCCATAAAAACCTATCTAGGTTTTTATCTAGGTTTCACGGCAAATATTTTACAAAGAATGAGTAAGAATTAAAGAAATATCCTTATTTAAGAAGGAAGATGTTTTTTTTGTAAAAAGGTCGCTAACTGTTTTTTGTACTAAAGTACAAAAGTATATGGAAACTGAATGTATTAAACTTGTGTTGTTTTAAATAACTGAAATACCACCGATCTGGTCATGTGACCTCTCCAGCTGTTTTACTCTTTTCTTTTTTCACTCTGTGCTGTTAGTAAATGCCTTGCTTAGCTGACCTTGAGAAATGAATCGGCTGAAGCCTCTCCTCTGCCTACATCCCCCAGAATGCTGTGCGGTTCTGGATTGGAGATATATTGGACATATTTTCTACTGATATTGATCATGTGTCCATCCCAATAATTGCTGTTATTGATTTAGTGTCCAGCTCAAATTAAACCTTAAAAACAAAAAATATTTTGTATTAGCTGAAAAATCTAAAGATTTCTTCCGTAAGCATTACAAGAACAAGCGGCTCCAGTTTAAAGAGCCATATTGTGCTGCACCAAATCCAGAATAAGACACTTGGAGTTCCTTTGCTTTTCTTTTCCTCATCATTTTGAGCTAAAATTTCTCCAAAAACGATTGTGACACATTCTTCTAAAGAATTGCGCTCGTCAGCTTTTCAGTTTTTCTTACTTCGTTTTATTTCTTTTTGAGTTCTTGTTTCTACAGGATGTATCCAGCATTCACAACGAAGGCAAATATAAAAATCTCTTTTTATGGTACTACACCACTTTAGATGCAGCTCCATCATCCACTGTGTCCCTCTAATGGAGCAGCGTACCTGTTGGTGATGTTTTTATTGCATGAGCTGCAAAAAGCTGCCTGTTGATGGTATTTTGTCTACTGAGATGAATCACATTAAAAACATGCGTGTGAGAGAAGGAGCCACTAGAAAGAAGGTGTCGCATCCACGCTGAATGAGACCCGCACTGCCGGCACTTTCCACACCAGAGTCATTTGCCACGGTTGATTTACTCCATGTGTCTGTGTGCTCAGAGTTGCAATTTCCAGCAAGTATTCACAGCACCTCCAAGAGGGAGACAGGTGCCGTGCAGTCCAAAGAACAAAGATTCACCTTCTCATCTCACCTCTCTCATGTTTTCACAGACTCCTCTTCCACTGCTCTCAGACAAGTGCAGATAAGGGACACTTGCTTTATTCCCAAGTGTTGGAAAGGTAGCACTACTGCAGGACTAGAAGCAGAGCAGTGGAGATTAGAGCGATTGCTGTTTACTGCTTTTTCTTTGTGGTGCGTTCAGGGAATTCACAGCCAGTGGAGGAGAATCCAGGCTGAGGCTGACAGTGACACATGACCACTTCCCAGAGTTAGGAACGACACTTCTTGGAGTCCCGGCAGAGACGAGCCCGGGCTGAAACTAATTCCGCTTATTGTAGCCGGACAGTCTGAGTTTTGCTGTGCGCTCCTTCCTGCGTATCCCTCTATGAACTGAGTCTGACACATCCATAAGAATGATGGAGTGCCTCGGCTCTCCATCATTCTCACCGCTGTGCAAAAAAAGAGAATGGAGAGGTTTGATGAAATGTGCCTGACTGTGTGTTTCAGAGCCGACCATCATCACCACGCAGCCCACAACGCTGGACATCACCGTGGGGGAGAGCGTGGTCCTGCCCTGCCAGGTGAGCCACGACCCGTCTCTGGAGCTCAAGTTCACCTGGTTCTTCAACGAGCAGCTCATTCACTTTGGGAGCAACGGCGGATTCTTTGAAAAAGTCGGAGGCGTAAGTCCACAATCTGTCTTTGATAATTTTATTGTAACAACAATAACTCAAATCTCATATCATGATAAGGAATTTATCATGATAACTCATCAACAATACAATAAATGCCCACCCTTACTTTAAAGAAAGAATCTAATTCTTATGAATTAGATTGACTTAAGCTCCAGGTTAAGATTTGTGACTTAACCTGGAGCTTAAGTCACAAATAACTTAAGCTCCAGGTTACTGTGGTAATGCAGTAGGACAATGATCCAAAAGAGAAAATGTTAAAAGGAAGTTTCTGAAGTAGCTTAGTCAAATCCTAGACTTAAATCTGGTTCAGATGCTGTTAAATTTCCTTGAACAGGTCAACAATGCTAGAAAACTCCAAAGTGAGTGAATTAAAACTAATCAACAAAGAAAGGTGGGCCAAAATTCCTTCTAAGTGGTGCTAATTATTATCCTGCTAACATTAACGCTCGATGGTGACAAGGGCTATGGGTTATAGGAGCGAGTTAGCGTTAGTTTAGTTTTGCATGTAGAGTCAGTGGGCTTAGGTTAACTTTTCCTTTTAAATCATCATTCAACAAAATGGAAAGTTGTAGAAAGCTTAGAGAAGAAGACAGAAATAAAACAAAACAACTAAACCTGCTTCTCCTTTATCTGTTCATTGAAAAGCTAGCATTAGCGCTATAGCATAGCAAGCTACTGCAGCATAAAAAACTCCCAACAGAAATTGTTCATATTGGTCAACAGTTTGTTTTTTTTTTGCATTATGTTTATTATTCCCGTGGCTACCAGGAGGCATTTGGTAGATGTAATAAATTATGTCAGGAGTACAGGACATAAAAGATATTGATTTGTTGGTGAGGATATTTGATATTGACCCTTATTAGCCACCGTAGTATTTGTTCCTTTGACAGCTAGCCACATGATCTGGACCATACCATTTCTCTACATTATTGTTGGTTAATTTTGAACTGAATTTACATTCGGTAATCCAGTGAGTGTTGATAGAGAAAGAAGTCGTCCTTTCCCCTCCCTACAAAGTTCTGTTCCCACATGCCTGCATTCCTCCATGCTAATAGCTAGTTTTTCCTCCTGCTGGCAGGGATGCTAGCTAGCATCTCCCCACTGTTTGTTAGATAAAGTGTTAATCAAGAACACAAAGCTCCCTGAGGTTTCTGGAAGAATCCTCATTTTATTGGCTCCCCTGTGCTCTGACAGGAGCCCAGGACATAAAAGATATTGATTTATTATTTTTTTCCCAGCTGCCTTCAGAGACTTCAATGAATAAAGGTTGAGAGGTGACTCCGAAGATTCATTGGTCCATTCACTGCTTCCTTTAGCAGGACCGTAATAAATTCAGCTGCAGTGCAGAGGGAATGTTTGTATCAAGTATATTATTTATGGACAGAAAATTGCTGCCTCTGGCTAATTTTAAAATGAAATTTACATACTCACCCTGCAAACACTCGCAGGCTGCCAGTGGACACTTTAGAAAGGTCTCCAGCTCACCAAACCAGCCGTGTTTTCTTTTCTGTATGCAGCAAATAAGTTCAAGGTTTCTTTATCTACAGCCAGCATGAGAAATAAAGAAAAATTAAAAACACATTTGCCTTGCTTTTTAGTTTCTGTAATAATTTTGGGTTTCTTGGAGTGTGATTTAAAGTCTCGGCACCTTAATAAATGGCTCTTCATCTCCACTTACATTGATTAGGCCCTTGGCCACACCTCTGAATTCCCACCATCATTGTGCCACAGCTTTCAGCCATCTTCTATTTATTACTCAGCTCCACACTGATGAAATGATAATGTAGGAGTGGGAATAGTAATTAGAGACGGAATGAAAGGCTCTCTTAAAGGACTAAGTAGCAGACCAGCCATTAGGCTGCTCATATAACATTCTACAGTCCAAATAAGACTGCTAGAGGAAGTAATTACACAGATGAAGTAAATGCACAGAGCGACACTCCCGTATCCCATTTGGAAAGTAAGAGGAGAGAGGCCCCATATGTGCATTTATGGATTTATTTTTCAGGACACACACATATGAAAATGAGCTTTCTTCCTGAGGCCAGTGGTTTCAGGGGTTGTTTTGTTGTTGTTGTTGTATTTTTGTTTAATTCCAGTAGTTGCAGGGTTACAGCCATGCTGATGGAGGTGTGTCTGCTTTTTGTGTGACAGCAGCACTCGGCGGGGGACATTATGATTCGGAACATCCAGCTGGGCCATGCAGGGAAGTACACATGCGCCGTGCAGACCAAGGTGGACAGCATCTCCATAGCGGTGGACCTGGTTGTCCGAGGTAAGTTGGGGGAAGATGGACTTTCACAGGATTTGGCTGAACTGTTGGGGTAACGATAAACATGCTAAATATTTATTTGATCTTAATTGAGCTTAATTAAGAAATTTAATTAAAATGAATGAATAAACTTGTTCATGCGATAAGTCATTAAAAATCATTGCAGGGGCGGATGTAAACAGTTATACATTCATATATAGTTTTGAATTATATAGTCATAATTTGTCCATGGTGCTAGCACTCATCATCTACCAGCCAATCACAGGGGACGTCGGCATTTCATTTCAGTCCTTTAAGAACTGTAGCGCTATTCTTAAATTGTGGGAAATAAAGCATTTCCATTTCTAATAACACCCTTTTAGGACACCAGTCACATGAAGAAGTGTGATTTCTACCAGTAGACTGAATGTTCAATTTTATTGATATTTATTGATGCTTTTGTTGAACAAACAGTGGAGAAAATAGTAAAACTAACAATGCTGACAATACAGACAGTTTGTAGGGGGGAGGAGGGAGAAAAGGGGGCTAGACATTATTAATTGCAATTCATTGTGGTAACAATTAATCAAAACTCTCATAATAAGAAGAAATTATTCACAATAAGTGGTATAATATTATCATTTATGGTATTATGTAAAATAAACTTTTGTTGAGCTTTACATCATTTTACAATGTTCTTCCCTCATCAAAAACATTTGTAAAGCACATAATACTGGCCTTTTAACCACCTTCAGACTTTGTGATAGTTTAATTATGTATGGTTTAGTCACTAATAAAGAAGTAAAGTATTGGCAAGTTAAAGGTTCTCTGTTCAAGACTTAAAGAAAATTTACAATCTAATTAGAGCAAACGTCTCCCAAAGGGTTCACGCTGAACTGACTTAGCTGCCATTGCCGCTGGTGCTAAAACCTCCCGTCTTTCTGACTCCTCTCGATTTACATTTCCTTCCCCACTTCTCACCTCTTCTCTGTCTCTCTCTATATATCGTTTTCTCCCTGCCTGACTACGGCATCCAACAGGTCCCCCAGGTCCCCCCACCAGCATCCAAGTAGAAGAAATCACTGATACCACAACCTCTCTGTCCTGGAGGCCCGGTCCTGATAATCACAGTCCAATTACGGCGTACACCATCCAGGCCAGGACACCGTTCTCCCTGGGGTGGCAGGCTGTCACCACAGGTAAGCTCTCTCCAACCAGCCGTGGCCTCTTCTGGTCCCGACAACAGCTCCGCTCGTGGTTTCTGCTCAGCTCTGGGAAAATATTAAAGTTGTAATTTCCTGCTCCGGCACCAAATGGCGCACTATGGTTGCCGGGATCATTGACCGCTGTATTATCGGACTCCTGGGAGCCCTGAAACATGGATCTCTTCCTGATGAAAAAGCATGTTGCCAAGGCTGTAATATGATAGTGTAGTTATATAGCACATTCTTTTTAATGGGACTCTTACTATTCATGCATTATCGGTATAATGTGCTTTTATCCTACACCTTATACCCTCCTTTGTTGATAGATTTATTTTTTTTTGCACATGATGAACTCTCTGAGTATCTGAGATACTCTTCCTGGACTCTTGGATCTGCGGTCCCTCATTCATATATTAAAGAACACGTTGAACACTGTAGGTGGAGAAAGATATTGTTACCTTTAATGCACTCGTCTCTATTTGCACAAAATATTCAATGTCTTGTGGTAATTGCACACATTTCACACAGATTTGACAAAATCATGCTAGGTTTTGGGATTAGATTTCTGTATAATTTTTCATGTATCTGCAGGATTTATTTGTTCCTCCCAGCTGTGCATTACTACCTGGTGGTCTGTTCCATAAAGTCCACCAAAAAAGCATCTAAGTTTGTGGCTTAGATGTTCAAGTGGTGTTGATACTTTGCAAAGGTACTTGCAAATCTTAACATACACATAACTGCACACAAAGGCATATAGCAGGGCTGAAATGACTAATCTGATTAATTGTGATGAATTAATTATTGAAGTAACAGTCAACTAATTTAAAATAAAACATAGTTCTCTCAGCAAATTATTGCTGAGAGAACAACGTACTCAAAGCAGTAATTAGTCAAAACTGTGCAAAAAGTAGATACGTTTTGCAATTAAGATTTAAAAACCTTTAGTCTGTAAATCTGTTCTACCCAAAACAACTCAAGTAGCAAAGTTTTAGCTTCACCTCAATCAGATTCTGTACAAGAAAATCTCCAGTCAATCATCGTTTGCTGTCCAATTATTATTCAGCTAATCCAAAAATTAACCATCAGATCAGCCCTTCGTGTTATTCATGTTAAGTGAAGCACAAAGGGATGAGCTTTGCACATGTTGTTAGCTGCAGATGCATCCGTTGGTACAAATGAACAAGTGTAAGGAATTGCTGCTATTGCATTTAGGTATATTATTTTTAAAAAATCATTATTTGATTATTTACATCTTTCCGTGCATTTTCAGAATTGCATAAAAAAAGATTTAAGTGTTTAAATGAAAAATCTTAAGAATGTGCCATTCTTCTTCGAGCTCGTTTTAACTGGAGGCGCTCTGTGTTTTCTGCCAGTTCCTGAGGTGGTTGGGGGCCACCAGCTGACCGCTGCTGTAACAGAGCTGAGCCCTTGGGTGGAGTACGAGTTTCGAGTTCTAGCGAGCAACAGAGTCGGGACCGGCGAGCCCAGCAAGCCCTCCAAACAAGCGAGGACGAAGAGCACAAGTATGTTCTGCTTCAGGAAAGTCTGTTTCGGTGTAGGGCTAGTAAAACATGTGGTTTGATAAATTGGACTAAAAGTTATGTGTTGATTTGAGAAATGATTAAAAACGGTTGCAAAAGACAGATGGCAGAAAACTTTGAAGCAAGCAAATGACTTTCATAATTCCATATTTTCTTAGATTTAAAAAAAAAAAAGTGATACATTTTAAATGCAAACATTTGAAGTTAGTTGAAAATTGGCAGGTTAATTTGACCTTGAAATAAAACCGTAAATGCAAGTGGGAATGTTGCGTTTTCAGAACTTTATTAAACTTCTATGATTATAACTTATTTTATAAGTCCTTATCATAAATGAAGCTGTTGATGGATGCAGAACGTAACCCAATTTTAAAAGCAACTATTTTCCAATGTTTTGCTGCTTTTCCTGCATGTTGTATTGTTGCTGGACTCCTCGGCTGCAGGAAGTTGCCGTTGTTTACGGTTTTTAAAAACAAAACAAAAAAACAGAGAAAATGTTGAGTTTTTCTTTCAGAGTTCCAAGGTGGCTGAGCCGATCTGTTTTCCCCCCACAGCTCCGAAGGTCACACCGGCTAATGTGAGCGGAGGAGGAGGCAGTCGCTCCGAATTAGTCATCACATGGGAGGTAAGCAAGCTCTCTCAGGAACCCTCTCACCCATGGAGGAGGCCGCCAGACGCCATTACTCTCTTTGGGTGCGGGCTCCTGTTTCATTAATATCCAGTGAACGGCCTAATGTATGGCGTTTCATTTTTAAGAACACAGAGGCAATAACTGCAGCTGTCACCCCGGAGGGGGGGAGAAAAATGCTTTTGAGGTTTCAATGAGATAATTAAAGTCGTAGTTCGTTCAAAGTCACAACTTTTTGTTTCTAGATGATTTTCTTTTTGCGTCTTGCCTTTGTGTTTCATCAGCTGGTATTCAAATTGCTTCTGTTTATTCAGCACAAAGAACCAGTGCCGATGATTCCAAACACAAAAGCTCCATTACAGTAAACGTCTGCTTAACGAAGCTGCCCATCGTCATCTAGGGAAATTCTTAAGGTGTTTTTCCTTTTGACCCAGAAGGAGAGATGAAAAGTTGCTAGACTTGTCCTAATGTCCTAATATGATCACAATACAAGCTTGTATGTATGTGTGTGCTTTCTTAGTTATCCTAATTAGGACCATTTTGGGCATATTTTCTAACCCTCTGAATACCAATGGGCCTTTGGTGAACAAAATCCAGTCCTTGATACAGCAGACCACCTTGTTTATGGTTATGGTTGGGTGATGTCAACATGTAGGGATTGGCATAAATGGTGTTACTAAAATGAATGGAAGTCTCTGTAGATTTCTTACATGAATAACTAATATAATTTTCATTTCTACCGCTGCATTATTTATAAATCAGGAGTTTTTTGGGGTTTTTTCTTATATATGTTTCTTCAAAAACTCTGGAGATCCTCTTTGTAAACTACAATATGTAAAAAAAGGTGTTCAATAAAAATGACAACAATGATTAGCAGTCGATAGATACAATGTCCTAATATAGACCAAAATAGAATAGAATAGAAAATAAACAACAAATTCAGGTGTGCGAGCAGCAAAGTAACAGGTAAGTCAAAATATCCAGATTTACATCAAGGTGAAAAAAATATAAATATAAAAATATAAACAGAATGTTGGTAGTCTGCTGAGGAGTCTGAGGAAGAGCTTGGTTCAGTTTAGTGAGTTTGTAACAACATCGTCTCCGACTTGAAAAATGACGTAGTAGCTCATTAATCAAACAGGAAGATTAAAAGCATCATTAACTTTAATCTAGTTGAATTTACATCCAAATTAACAGTGTTTTACAAATGACAACACTTTGATTTACAAATCTCTTTGCAGTTTAGTTATTAGAAAAAGAAAACGGGACCAAAAACATATTTCTTTCTTTCACTACTTTAACTGGTTGGCCAGGAGGGTCTGACATCTTCCTTCATAAGGTTTTACCAGAACTCCTCTGAAAGGTCATTTAATTCTATGTTTGTGTTTTGGTCTTCCTGTTGTTTGATTTTTTCCCCTCCACTTAGCAGCAAAAATGCAGTAATGCTCTTTTTTTCAATTGAGAAAATTCCTTTAAGTTTTGAATTGCTAACCATCTGTATGGTTAGCAACAGATGGTTACATCTGCCTACATTTAACTTAATCTGAGCAGAATATACAGCTCAAGGTATCAGATTTCTTCAAGTCACACACTGATTCTCCAAACATGTCTGAAAGAAAGAGTCACTGACAGAAGCTGGGACAGTGTGCTATCATGGTATGATCCCACATGTGCATTAAGTTAAGACATGAGATTCTTCTTAACTAAACATTCAACAGTTAGAGTAGCAGTATTACAACAAAATTATTGGTGTAACTCACCCATTACAAGTTTTGTTTGTTTTTTTTTTCCAACAATTGAAGCAGTTTATTATCTGTGACAATAAAAGGACATAGAGATCAAAACATTTACATGTTGTATTCAAGCAAGAGGTCACAACAGTAAAAAGGAACTGAAAGCCATTGAAACTAATGAAATGTTTTAGTTTGTCAGAACTGTTACAAAACTATAAAAACTAATCAAAATCAAGGAAAAGACTCATTAACACAATAAGAGAACCGATTAACAAATTTTGGATCAAGTGTGTAAAGCTTTTAGTTTTATTTAGATATAATCAGTGGAAATCAAAGTAAAGAATCTTAGCAGATACAGTATACAGTATAAAATTAAATCTAAAATCATCTTGCTTAATTTATATATACTTGTTTGAATACTGCAAATGAAAAATTAGTCAAACTATAATCTGCAGTACATAAAAAGATAGCTGAATAAGAATAACAAGAATTTGACAGACACACACAACTTAACCATAAACGAGCTTAGGGCAAGAAGCCTTTTGGTCTTGTGTACATCTTACAGCAAATAAATCTATATTTGACTCACTGACTGAAGTTTTAAAAATGTTTTGTACCTGAATTTCACTGACAAACTCCGGAAGCTGAAAACAAGCTTCCAGGTCATCATAGCTAAACTTAAAGAGTCCTAACACAGAGCCCTGTGGGACACCTTGTGTTTATCATCTCACATTGAAAGTCACTTTATTTACAAATCTTATACACTTGGTAAATTCAGGGCAGTGCAAAGATAAAATATCTAAATTAAATTGAAATACCTTTACACAAAATGATACTAAAAGATGAAAATATGACCAAAGGTTCTAAAATACTTTTAGAGAATCAGAGCGTGTTTTCACACAACCTTTCCAAAAATCACGTTTTTGTAAAAGTCTGTACCCTTTAGCAGGGTTTAGAGGGTTGGTTTACTTAGTAGAACAAAGTCTGCAGCTCTGAATGTCCAGGTCTTGTTATCAGAGTGGGTCTGAGTTTACCTTATGACGCTGAGTGCTCTGTGCCGTGTAATGGATGTGTGCAGTAAAAGCTCAGGCATGTTCAGCAGGTTCCATGTGAAGCCAGGCACTGCCTTTAAATGAACCCCTCTACTCTCAACCTGTATCTATTTCCAAATCATGCAGCGTAAACAAAGCAAAAGCTTATTAACAGTGTTTAGAGCGGATGTTCAGATGGGTTGTTGTGTGTTTGCTTGCAGCCTGTTCCAGAGGAGCTGCAGAATGGGCCGGGGTTCGGCTACGTGGTGGCGTTCCGACCTCATGGGGCCACGGGGTGGATGCAGGCCGCCGTGCCGTCCCCAGAGGCATCCCGATACGTCTTTAAAAACGAGAGCATCCAGCCTTTCTCGCCTTTCCATGTAAAGGTCGGCGTTTACAACAACGAGGGGGAGGGTCCGTTTGGACCGGTTACCACCATCTACTCTGCTGAGGAAGGTGTGAACAGGGAAACTCCTTTCACTCAGGCCAAATGGAACAGACACTAATCAGGGTTCTTGCTGGATCTCAAAAAGGCTCAAATTTTTATTTAAAAAAAAACACAAAAACAACAACATAATATATTACTTTAAATAGTCTTACGAACACCCAGATTTTCATCCAAGGTCTTAAATTTCATTTTGTCAAGTCTCAATATTTTATTTTTGATCATTCTGGAGAAGCTCCTGTCCTATAACTGGTTCCCTTGAAGCTGAACTTGGTGCTAAATGGGATTATCTCAGACATATGTAGGATGAGTTTGTATGTAGGCCTGCAAAACTGTTGGTTGTTTTAGTACTGAGATAATTTAATCTCTTTTATTTAATAAACTTGGATCTTCTTTCATAACTGAATTGATAACAATAATAAGGTTTATTTATTAAAATGTTAATGTGAATCCTTTGTGTTGGTCTTAAATTGCATTCATAATGGTCTTTAAAAGTCTCTAAAAGGTCTTAAAACTTACTGAAACCTGCAAGAACCCTGAGCAACAGAAGTTCAAAGATAGATATATGATGTTATTAAGGTTGAATGTTGTTTCCATTATATGAACAACAAAAACACTTTTAACTGCTTTCCATACGCACTTAGATTCTCTCATCAGCGCTGCTTGGATGAATAATCCAAGCGGACGCCAAGCTGTGGTCCAGTGAGTTTCAAAATGTTTAACACCTCAACAATAATCAAATGATTTACTGAATTAATCCCTGTTTAATTCATGACTCATTATGATTTGGAACATTAATAATGAATAAATGGGGTTTGGGTTTTTTTCTTTTTTATCCCTGATGCTCACTGTGAACCTGCGATTGCTTCACGCTCAACACATCATCACTTAATAAATGCTCATTCACGCTTACATAAAAAACACAATATCTCATTTCAGATTTTTCTCTTTTTTCAGTGTCTCGCGTTTTTTATTCATTGATCTCACAGCGATGTGAAGGAACAAAGTAAAAGTGGAAAATCAGAGGAAAGATAAAAAGTGTCCCATAATGCTGACACACTGTTAGTATTTTTGACCTACTGATCCATAAAGAGTTCAGCATTAAAACATCCTGTAGCTTCGTTGTTCAAATTTAATAAACTTTGAATGAAGGGTGAGGCAGAGTCATTTCTACAAAGAGTGACCTCTGATTAAGAAAAATAATTCCATTATGAGAAATATGCAGTCCTTATTAAGCTCCAAAAACTACACACACTACGCTAGCTCTTTCTCGTTCAGCATGTTGACCTCTTGACCCCGCTTCCATCTTGTTTTAATGTTCCCGATAGAGGAAGGAAGCAGCTTTGAAACACTTCAGGTGTTCCCTCTTCAAAGCTAACTGTCACTCCTGGAATCTTTTTATATATATAATTATATATAAATGTAATATAATATAATATATATAATATATGATAACTCCAGAGCCTGGCCGAGCTCCCACCAGGATCCGCGCCAAGAGCCTTTCTGCGTCCGAGATGGAAGTGTCGTGGAAGGCTCTGCCCTGGAACACCAGCAAGCGGCGAGTGCTGGGCTATGAGGTGAGGCCCGGCCCGTTGGACATGTGTATGTGTGTGTGTGTGTGTGAGCGTGCATACAGCGACCGGCACTGCTGAATCTTGTTCTCCTCTATTATTGATGAGCGTTTCAGGCTCCTGCACCTTGGGCATGTGAGATAATAGCTTGCTGCATGCATAATGGTGGAGCCCAGTCCCCAGCCTGTGGGTTTAAGTGTGTTTCTCTTGTTGCTTACCTAAGTAGTGCAACGGGGCCTGATTAGAGTAGTGATGCAACACTCCGAGGGACACAGCGTTAGCTTCTAATCCACACAACAAAGCAGTTCCAGACAGCAGCTTCAAGCTCACTTTGTTCATATCTTTTTTGATATTCTCATTATCAAGGCCCTGAAAAAAATCATTCTTTTGTTTGCATGAAATAAAAAAATAAAAAACAATTTCAAATAATTATTCTTGAGAAACAAACAGTTTGTATTTGTAGCATTTTTCGGTTGACCAGGAATCTTTTGGTCGTCCTTTATTTGATTGTTTTCCTTTGTTGCACTCTTTCACAGTATAAATTAATGTTTTCTAAATGAGATATGATGTTATAAAATTGATATAATATGTAAGCGCATGTTTTGATATTAGGGAATATGGAAGAATAGTATAAGGTGGTGGAAATTTTAAAAAGTGTAAACTTCTCGCTCATCAAACAAGTACATCATCTAAAATGACTGAGTCTTACATTTCGAAACATTGTCTTTTTGTGCGTGTGTTTATGTATGTATATATGTTCTTTTTTAATTTTTTAATTGATTTATTAGAAAGAAAGCATCCAAACCACATCCTGGACATGCTGCTGTTTTCAGACCGGTGCACATCTTCCATGCGGTCGAGTTCACATATCCCTGTTTTCAGCTCGCTCTCCGCTGACGCACCCTAAAAGCTTTGTGCTTTTAGGGTGCGCTCACCGTCTGACCCCTGCTCTGCCCTGTTTGCCTGTCAGCTCCGGTACTGGAGTAGAAGCGAACGGGAGGAGACGGCCAGCATGCAGAGAACCTCTGGGAATCAGACGTCCAGCGTCATCGGCGGCTTAAGAGGCAGCACGGCGTATCACATCTCAGTGAGGGCCTACAACACGGCCGGAACGGGCCCCCCCAGCACCACCGTCAACGTGACCACCAAAAAACCACGCAAGTACCACGCTTAGTCTGAGCTCTGCATCCACTAATCATCAGCATGAATGTCATGTTCTTTGGTGAAAGTTTTTAGATTTCCGACTAGTTTTGTATTTTAAAAATGATATACTTTTCCAGACTCAGATTTCCATGTTTTTTGAGGTGCTTTTCTAACATTCTTGACATTTGAATGTAAATAAAAGTCTGGAAAAAGCCCATGGTTATTTAAATATTATTTTTCTATAATATTTGGCGATAATGATTCCCTAGCAAGTTGTACTTTCATTATACAGTTAATGTGCTCCTGTGGTTCATAAACATATCAAACAGTGGTGGGCACAGCTAGCTAAAATGTTAGCTGCACTAGCGCTAAAGCACTAACGCTAAAGTGCTAACACCAACACGGTATTTAGAAGAAGTTGAATTTTTGCATCTATTTGTTTATTTAATGCCCCTGAAATTGTTTTCTGTGTAACTCACTTATTTGTTTGTAGTTTGCTCAATAAAGTTTTGGGGAAAGACGGACAATATGAGGAGAGGAAATGGAAGTGCTTCAGAACCAGTCTTTACAAATACACAAATGTCTTTAAGAATTCCTAGCTAAGGCGTCAACTCATGGAAACTTTATTGAACTAAATCTTTACAAAACTACCAAGTAGCTCTTTAGAATTTATTTAGAAAAATACTTTTCAGAGAAGCGAGGTGTGCTAAATGTTAGCAAAAGGACTTTGAAAAACGTTAACTCTGCTGTTAGCGCATTAGCGGAATATAAATTCGCAAATTCAAATATGTGAAATATGAAAATTCTTCACTTAACATTTTTTTAAAAAGCCCAAAAGGATCATGCTACTGACAGGTGGATGTAAATGTCTGACTCACCATGCGCAGTTTAAATGTCACGCCTTTGTTTGAGGTTTAATGTGGCCTCTTTCCTGGTAGCTCCCAGCCAGCCTCCAGTTAAAGTCATGTGGAACACATCAAACTCCAAGATCATCCTGAACTGGGAGCACGTCAAAGCCCTGGAGAACGAGTCCGAAGTGACTGGTTACAAAGTGAGCACGCCGCTCTTTCCCTTCATCAGAAACTTCTTCCTGTTGCCATGGCGCGCCCAACTCTTCACTTAATCTCGTCTGCAGGTGCTCTATAAGAAGAATCGACACAGCCGGCCCAGCGTCATGGAAACCAACACCACCTCTGTGGAGCTCGCTCTTCCCACCGACGAGGACTACATCATCCAGATAAAGCCGTTTGGAGAGGGAGGAGACGGCAGCAGCAGCAAGCAGATCACCATCCCCAAGATACCAGGTCAGTAAAGAGCTAGCTACTGCTAGTGCTATCTAACTAGCTAGTCCCAGGTGGCCCACTGGTCGTGTTATTGCCAGAACAGTTCGACCATTGTCTTGTCCAGATGAAGCCAGAGTAGGAAAAATATCTGCTGGATGAAAAATGACCTCAGGTTAAAAGCATCACCTCACAAAAGTATTTGTATGTCTTGAACATTTCCTGATTGTGTCAATGTACAACCACTGCTTTGTACTTTTTCACAATATCATTTCATAAAACCAACACAATAAGGGTGTTAGAGAGTGAATGAGGCTAAGTATAGACTTTTTCAGCTTTTCGATTGTAAAAAAGAAAATCATGTTTAAATCTGTGGTGCAGAAAAGGAAAAGGAAAATATAAAAGAAGTTGGGCTATCGCATAAAATTATAATAAATTACAATGATACTTCTTACTGTACATAAGCCCATTGCAATCAGCAATTAATGAATTAACCGCATGATAGATTAAAATAAGCGCAATAATTTTCATTCTCACGATTAATATTTTTTGTTTTGGTTACAGAGTCTATTGATCCATTTTATTTATGGCTCCTGTTTGTGTTGGTTTTATATTTTTCTTTTGTTCATTGTTTTTGATCGTTGTGTTTTAGTTTGGATATTTAGAATATCTTCCAGTGCCAGTGGTCTGTACAAAATTAATGTTTATTGTTCTTTGAGAGGAAAAACTTGCATTATTATGCCATCATGAATATTCTACTTGGAAACGGTCTGAAAACAACAATATTATTATTTATAAAAATAATCTCTAGGACAGTTTAGCAAAATGTGTTATCATTCTTGGTTGTACTGTGACAAAATGCGGGAAACGCTGAAGCAGTTTGAATCCTTATCTGTAGATGAGATGCCAGAAAGTGATTTTTTTTTTTTTTCCCCCAGCATGGATCCGACTAACATCCCTTCTGCTCTCTGTCCCCCTCCAGGCCCCAACGCGGTGGGCTCGGCCTCCAAGGTCTCCACGCTGTCGGCCCTCAGCACAATAGCTCTGTCTTTCACAGCACGAACATCTTTATGACAAATGGCTCACAGCAGACGTTGCATCTAACGTGGAGACAGCTATCGGGCAGGAACACAAACGCAGCCCACTCTGGTGTAACTAGATCCATTCATTTAGATTTTAGCGGCAGACGGAAGACACTAACGGTAAAAATGTCCAAACACGCCATGGAGAGGACAGACAAGGAATCCCTGTCAGCTACGCAGGCCAGGTGGAGGAGATTGACCGATGTCGTGACTATGTTGTTACCAAAGCAGCTTTCATAAAAGAAACGTAAAGAAAAAGAAGTCTTATATGCATCTTTTTGTATGACATGTTGAGCTTTTATAGATTTTTGTTTTCTTAATGGGTTTGTAGATGGCCTTGGCTTCAGGGGTGAGAACAGTTCAATGCATGGAAAATGGCTCTGTCCTGTTTTACAGTCTGAAAGTAAAGAACATGATTCAACAGTTCCCCATCTATCTTTTAAGATAAAACACAAATTATAACATTGATATTTTCTGCATTCCAGTGTATTTATTATAGTCTTTTCATAATGAAAACACAGCATTAGTGCTATACCAGTTTCCACCAAGTTGATATCAAAATTGAAAATGTTAAAAAACAAAAAAGGTCAACCCTCAAAACCCCAGACACATGCGAAATACACAAAGCTCTTGAAATTAGATGGGGTGTACTTTCTTTTTTCAAAGACTATATGTAAACACCGTGCCCAGTTCACATTTTGGGCCGCACCGTCACTTTTTCAGTGTAAAGGGAGGCATAGCATCAAACTGTGAACGCTAATGGTTCATCGACTCATAATCAGTAGCAAGTTGCAAAAAAAAGCTAAAGCTAGCTTAAAATGATGGGAATACACAACTAGAGCTACTGCAGAGTGAAAACATAAACCTCAGTTACTATTCTACTCAAATGGCACAAGCATTAGCCTATGAAATGATACACTCACTGTAAGCATGTCTTCTGCCCAGAACAGGTTCAAGAAGCCCAGCTGAAAATTAAATATAGAGTTTTTACAGGTTCTGACATTTTTTGTCTTTGCTGCAGTGGCTGCTGTCAGACCGTTGTTCAGTTTGGTGCCCTGTAATAACAAAGTTATATCATTGTAATTGTAAACATAAATTGGAATTAATCAAATTAATCCATTGAGACTAAATCTGTGAGCCATACTTTGAGAATAACTGCATTTTGAAGCTGGTTCTGTGTTGAGTAACCAACCATTTCAAATAAACTGTGTGCCATTTCTGATACAAAGAATAGTCAAATATTATGGTCAGAGATGTCAGAAGCTTGCTCATGGTATCAGTCTTGATTAGGGGTTTTTATGTAGGGTTCTGTTGAGATGTGATCATTTCTGACTAACTCAGTCGGCTTTAAATCAGATTTAAATTGTCATTTTAAACAACTGTTTTAAATCAGTTGTTTTAAAGCATATGTGGGATATAAAACTTTGATAACTCAAACCTATTGCTTAATAGATGTGACAAGAGATCAAAAACCTTTAATCGAAAGAAAAAAAGTGGACTCTTCATCGTCCTTAACTAATAAAGATTAGTGCCTGATTTTAATGCTGCTGTTTAAGGAATTTTTTAGATTTCCTTGTAATAACTCAGCTGAAAGAGGAGCGTCTCATCAGTTTAGTTGGTGTTCTTCGATGTCCCAGGTCTGCATTCAAACTGCTGAACTAATTTGTCCCAGACCACCTAAAACGGTCTGAGAGACACCATCCTGAAAACATTTGGATTTCATTTCCACCCGTCATCAGGTACGATCAGATATCTTCGGACCGCGTTAATGCCACATCTGAAGCTTACAGTTTCCTCTTTGATTAAGCAGAGATTGGTTTCCCAGCTAACACCTAGTGTCATCAAAGCGGAGGCCTGGGTGAGGTATTGGTTGGCCATAGCTGCTTAGCAGAACCCCACTTCAAAAACCCACTTCAAAGAACTATTCCTTTTTTAAGTTCTTGGTGTCAGAAGTGACATCCAAGATACGAACGTTTTCAGAATCGCTTTTATGAGCGTAAACTGTCAGTCAAAGGATTCCCCCAAAGATCAATAAGTAACTTAGTCTTAAAGTCTGAGGTCTAAGCTGTTAAGAGGTGAAGAGAGAGACTATCTGAGGATTTTTTTTTACTTTTAATGCCAAATCTTCATTTGCTTATCCTCACTGTGCTGCAGAAGATTTGGGTATTCATATACCGAGGCAACAATTTTAGAAGTTCAAATCTTGCTTGCCATCTTTTCAAATGTTTATAGACAAACAGTCCGCCTGGGGTGTGAACCTTCGATGCACTATTTGTTCCCCTTAAGGGTTAACTAATTATTAGCTAAATGAATCCAAAAGAAGGTTGAGCTGCCATAATTTGGAACCAGTCCAAGCATTGAGCATGCAGAGGTGGGTGAATCCTCATCAAGGCAGAACTAGACAGGAAATGTTATTCCAGCATTGCTACAATATTTGAGTAGCAATTGCGTAAAGTCCATTGCTGCGGTGCAGTAATATGAGACATTTTGAAGTTCCATCATTTATGTCAAGGAATTTTTTTCAGGATAAGACATGAATAAGGCTGACATAATTTATGTATTTATTTATTTAAATCAGAATATATTAAAACATTATTAAAACTTATAGAAGACTTACAATAAAGTTATGAAGTTATGGAATAACTATAATTCACTGAACCACAAATGATGCGTTTTTGATAGAAGGAATGATTATGGTCATTTTTGCCTCTTTGAGCATCTACCTTAAAGACTATCAAGTCAAAGTCCAAGTAAAAGCTACGTGGTAGAATAAGTAAAAACTGAGAAATACTAGTTGTAGCCATTTTAAAAAGGTAGTTCAGACATTTTGAAGTGAAGTTTTATGAAGATGTTATCAGAAAAAAAGAAAACTAAGTGGTGAAAGTCTGATACTTCACGCGCCATACAGGACAGCAAGCAGTTTGTGTTCTGTGAGCCACGCAGGACGGTTGTTATTTCATAGCTGAGCGTACCGATTGCCTCCATTCCTCCTGACAAATTCCTTCATTTCCCACAATCCAAATGGATACTAATTAGCTTAATGAGCTATTTTGGCGCTTAGCCTCATGTCTTCCCCGTCCTGGGCAGCCACTGCACACGTTAGTGAGGCACAGAATGGTAGTGCAGCATCCATGACTACTGTTCACGCCCAATCCAAACCTTTGCAGCTCATTGCCGCCCACAAAACGTTTCAATGTTCCCCGCCAAGGATTTTACTGCGCCACACCGAGTGCAGTCATAAAATGTTCCTTTGCGGAGAGGCGTGTCCGGCATCCGTCTGCTTTGAGTCTACCTCTGGTGTGTGTGGGAACCTTTAGTCTAACTGACCCGTGTTGGCCGACTTGAGCCACTGAAAGCAACTCGATCTAAAACTGTTGACATCAATGGCACATAAAGCTTTTATTGAATATTAACTGGCAAGTCTTACAACTAACAGTTTGTTTCTGTTTTCCCAGCTGAACAATGTCTACAGTGAGTCAGAGCATTGTAGGCTTCATCTGCTAAGAGTGGTGTTAACTATTTGGGGATATTACAGCAGGTTGTCACCTAGGTAACTGCATGGGACATGCATGTCTGTGGCTTTTTCAGGCTTTGTACTTGTCCACAAATCTTTCCACAGGACTGACGATCAGGGTCGATGTAAACAACTTCATTTTCCAAAGAAAACATCACAAGCTTAATAGCGATTTCTAATCAAATTATAGATGTTTAATATCTGCTTATATTAAAAAATCTGATCATTTTTAGTATGAGATGCTAAAACAAACACATAATCTTCCATCCCCTCTAGTTTCTTCTCTTTACTACAAACTGCCATTGAGTTTCTGCCTTCTACAAGTACTATTGTTCATAGGTTCATAGAAATTCTTTAAAAATTCTGAATCAACCAATGTCTGCCTCCGATGTGAGACAGACATTGGAGGCTACAGCTTTAGCACATTTTCAGTCCCCATCTTCAAACACCAGAAACCTGATGAAATGTTTAGACAAATCCTGATGACAAAGGTTGGAAAAGCTTGCAGTGGAGGGCCTCTCTCCAGGGCCCTTCACCTCGGCCCCCGGAGCTCCACTGATTGCAGGACCCTCGTGGCTGTCTCTCATGCCCCTCATTCTTTCAGTTAGCCCTGTGTCTAGAGCTCTTCTTTGCCTTCTGT
Organism: Poeciliopsis paucimaculata; assembly: GCA_903067055.1. Taxonomy (NCBI): domain Eukaryota; kingdom Metazoa; phylum Chordata; class Actinopteri; order Cyprinodontiformes; family Poeciliidae; genus Poeciliopsis; species Poeciliopsis paucimaculata. Next base: position 57,369 of record CAEGAD010024007.1, read on the forward strand.
GTGCCTCATCATATGTTCAGAATCCTCAGGTCCTTAAAGAGCCTTAACTTATCGCGAGAATATCAAATTGCATGGAACACTGCAGCGGCAGCGGTGTTCAAGCGCAGGTGGAACGACATCAAACAATGTTAGGTTTGGGTTGGGAGGAGGAAGAGGGAAGCGACATCCTTTGTCGACATTACAGAGGTTAGAAATGGGCAATTTATGAGACTAGGTGTGTTTTTTAGGTGGATGTTCTGAGTAAAGGACAATGCTGCTGATTTTTTCCTTTCTCCATCGTCTCCTGATGCCATGTGGGACTGCCGCGCTACTCAGAGAACGCTGCGGTCTCATTGTAGCTTGTAATCCAGTTAAGTAGTTTGTAGTACTTTGAAGGGAACTGTACTGTATGCTACTGGGGATCATGCATCAAGAAATGTGTAAAATACAGTTTTGTACACTTCAGATCATTTATAAGAAAAGAAACCTTTCTAAAGAGATGATTTACTCTGTTTTTATGTAAACGACTCTTGTTTCATACTGTAGTTAACTGTTGCTCAGCATGGCTGTACTCGTCGTCTCTCTACTGTCCACCCGCAAACAGACTGATGCATGTGAGGTCCATGCATCCGGCAGGTCTCTGTATGCTGAACCATTAACAGCCCTGTGTCTATGCTTCTGTCTAAGTCGGCCCTTCAAAGATGTACTGCTTTGACTGTCCGTATGCGCGCCGCAGGAGGCGTCCCTCTGTTGCTGTTTGTTGTTTATACCGTGTGAATAAAGATAACTGATTTATAGAACAACACCAAGCTGTGGGTCTCTTAATACCAACATAAAGGAAGAGCTTGCTGCAAAATCTACTGCAATGGTTTATTTTTGGAGCTGATCTCTAATATCATGGAACGATGTACAGTGTCATGCATGGGCATGTTTGTCGTTTTTATTTTTTGGCTTTTTATGATTTTGTTTACCGTTTTCAGGTTTGAATGGTTTTTAAAACGGGAATTTGCAACATTCAAGCTTTAATCGAGCAGCTGTTCATCGAAGGTGAAGTGAAAGTCAGCGATGGTCCAACTATTTATGCAGCTGGCTACATAAATAGCTATTGAGACAAATAGGTAGCTGTCCGTTTATCTAGATAAATGGGGCAGACTCCGACTTATTTAACTTCATCTCAGAAGTTTAAACTAGATAAATGGATAACTGGCTATTTACTGAGCTAGCTACACAGACAGACTGAGAGCTAGATCAAATTAATCTAAACTCATTCTTTAATCTTTTTTGTGTGAAGCAAGTTATTCGTATTCATGACAAAGTGATAAAATCGGCGCCTCCGAGGGGGTTTTCATGTCTCACTTTATTAAATACTGTCACTGAGAATGACACATCGACTCGTTTCCCTTCTGCTAGTTACACGTCATTTCCTTTATGTTTTAACTATTAAGTGCATTTTCTGTTTGAAGTGACACAGACAAAGGAGTGAAGTTTCAATTATTTTGTCTGTTTCCTCTCAAACGTGTAACACAAAGGGAAAACGAAGTTCCGAAGTACCTTTTAAACTATTCAGACCAATTAGCCTGAGATGTACAGAGTTCTTGGTCTGCTATTAGGCTTCCATTAGCTCTGCATCCTGCAAGAAATGGAATGCAACGTCATTTATTATTCATCTCTTCTCGGAAATGAATTCATGCCATGTTTTCCACATTTTGTCACATTGGAAAAACAAACAATGTACTTCATTAGGAGTTTATGTGAGAACACAAGTATGTAAACTTGATCGAATATGGAGAAATTTCAGAAGTTCACTGTTCAGTATACAATCAGTCACCCTCTAGTTTTATTTTGGACCCATTATCACAGAAATCTTCTTATAGCAAAAATTAAAATTAAAATTGCTACAACAGAAAGTATTTGTCTTCAGAGTACCAGTGTTTGCATTTTCCTGCAAAAACCTTCCTTGTTATGTGGTTGCAGCAAACTTTGCTGCATCTAATTAATGTAGTAAACATGGGTATAAACAAAAATTATTTTCATTGACAGGGTGACCTAAATCATGATATTTTTTGTACACAATTGGCTAAAGTGTGTTATATACATTTCTCCCTATTGATACTCAGACAAATTGCAGTTACTTTTAATCCTCTGCTTGTTTAGCTCCAGAAAAGTCACTAGATGGCAGTAAGACCGTAGGAATGTATGGTCTGCTGCTCTGCAGTCATTTTTGCTCATGTTGAATGTCATAGATTTCATAAGAAGGCAGCATGTGTAATGAAAACACATATATATTTCCCCTGATTGTAAAAGCCGAGACACAGTTTGAATCATAGTGACACATTTATTTATGCAGGTTTGTTTCCTGTCGAAACTGAATGCAAACACAGCACATACACACCACCAAGCACTAGGGGAATGTAGAGCAAACGGCAGTGGAGAACTGAAGGTGGAGGCTGAACGGTACAGCGGTTTGATGGCCTTCGCTGAGAGTGAACCTCCTGATCCAGGATCTGTACTGCCACAGTTTCAACAAAACGCTGAATTCTGAATCGCCTCTTGTCCACTTTCTAAAGTCAGTATCTCTTTCTGGTTCGCTTTGTTTCATCTCGGATGCTTTCAGCTGATGAGTGCTCCCATAAAATCAGCTCCAAAACCTAAGGCACCCATTTTGTGTTCTTTTCTCTATTGCACCTTTGTCCGTTACATTATCACTTTCAGATCCATTCCATCTACACAAAGAATCCAGACCTTCGTCAGCTTGACTTCTCAATGCCTTCACTGAACTCGGCAGCGGTTTCTCCAGCGGTTCACAGAAGCAAAGTGCTCTCACAACAGTCCAGTGTCATGTGACCGATAGAAAATAAAACAGTAAAATAGAATATACAAGTCAGCAGGTTTAGAACCTCGTTTCCACAGACACGTCTACAGCAGGTCAACAGTTTCGGGCGGGGACGATGACACGATCACACATGTTGGGGAAGCTCCTCGCTCCACAGCTGTGTGTCATCACTGGGTTTTGGTTACGCTTCGGTTCATGTGAGGGTTCACAGTTTTCTCCCTTCAGAGGACAGAGGATGGGAAAGATGGCGGCTTATTGCAGAACCTCTGAAGCTGTGCGCCACACCGCCTCGGCTGACAGCGGCACAGGCTTAGAGGGCTAATAGGGGTAGCGGCGCCTCCGAGGGGGTTTTCATGTCTGATTTGTGATGCATAGTTTAGTATTAAAGGTCACTCAGAACATATGGATATGTGTGACAGGGCATCTTTATATGCGCTCACCGTTGCCTGTCTGGTTTGACCCTTTTTGCCGCATCACGACCACAACACTCTGAACTGTGCAGATGTGTTCAAATGTGAGAGAGTTCTAGGGGGTTGAATACTTTTGTGCGGCGTTGCATCTTTGGGGAGGACAGGGGGCGTTCATGTTTACAGCTCCTTTCAAGCAAAAGTCCAAAGTCACATCATAACTGGAGAATTAATCCAACAGAAAGCAAAGAGATCAGAGTTAATCTGGCGCTTTTCAACTTTTCAGGGAGTGTTTAAATAATATGATCCAAAACTAGAAATTATGTTAAACATCACAGTCGCTACTGTTATTTTACACACCTCTGATTAATATTCTCCTACTGGGACTTCGAATTGTGTCCACTACTCATCATTGTACAAGGTTAGCAGAATAAACATGGTAGGGAATCCGCTAAAGAGTAACATATTTATCGTCGGATATAACCAGAACATACTGCATACTGGACAGCACAACACTTTCAATTAATGCTAGTTTTGTCTAAAAAAAAAAAAGAGAGACAGAGAGAAAAAAACAGAGAATTTAAATAAATGTGGACAAAATTTAGACATCGCTGGAGAGAAGTAGCACACACACACCCAAATTGCAGGTAACCTGGAGGAAAAGACTTTTTTGGGGTTGCATTTCACATAACCAAAACATACTTCATACTGGACAGACACAAGACTTTTAATTAATGCTCGTTTTGAGCCATGAAATATGAAAATTTAAATAAATATGATCAAACATTAGAGGAGCTCAGCTGGCAATTAGTAGCACACACCTCCAAATTCTGCATCACCTGTAGGAAGAGGCTTCTTTGAGCTGTAGTTCAACAAAAAATTGCTTACAGAGAAACAACTTACTGTTACAGCAAACTGTTTACCTGCTGTCTTCAGTGGATATGCTAACTAGCCTTATGTTGTGGTGAACATAAGGCAAAGCAAGAAGGAGCGGTTGGTCACGAGAGTGAAAGCTAAAGACAGCTTTCTTAGTGAGACAGGCAAGGGTCAGCAAGGGACTCTCATGGCCTGACGACTGAGTATGACAGCATCGTGGGAAAAGTTTAAAGTAGTAAAGTATTTCTCAACTAAGTTATTTTTTAAAAACAAAGTTAGATTTATAAAAGTGATGAACTGTTCTGCATTAGTTTCCAAACTGGTCATTTCTGCAAATGTGCGCCAGGAGGCTGAAATGAAAAGTATTTAACTCTGTTAAACCATAATGGTGGAAAATTTCAGTTTTTTTGTTTTTTTTTAAACTGTAAACTTTGAAAATCTTTTGTAGCTTCATGGCCATAACCGGCCCATGCCTCGCCACGTCTCTTTAAGATGTGCTAACCTCCAGTGTATCAGCATCGAGACAAGTCAAAGAGAACAAAAAAGGTCACTGCAATATTCAAAAAACACAAGAAGTTCAGGTTAAACCAAAGTCAAGTAAGTAAAAAGTAAAAATATACCATCAAATTTGTAAAACTTAAAACACGTTATATTTATATTAAAAATTCCTCTACAAATCCTAAGACGGTGAGCAGCGCTGCCTTTGTTGCCGTCACCTAAAGCTAAACAGTCATGTTGGGATGAGGATGTTTGGTTCCTGGAGGCTGGACCAGAACCAGCAGCCCAACCAACCGTCAGCGTTTCTCTGCAGAGCTTTAATATGTGTTCTCATTCCCTCTGCTATTATTATTTGAATCATGCAGATTATAATCATCTGATATAATTCATAAACAGGCAAACACTGAACATAAATTAGATCCTCTATAGGTAAAAATGTAAAAAGCTAATAAGACAGCAGTTTATTGAACTGAAGCGAGGAGGAGGAAGTGACGGCAGACGTTCAAACAGCAAGCAGTTCCATTTCTGAGTTGGTGGGGGTGTCCGATTCAGCGCTGAATCTTCCAAACTGAAGATGGTTTCCCGTTCTCCAAGGAGCTGTGAATGGTCCTGAAAGGGGCTAGGGGAGAGTTGGGAGTGTCCAGGCCGGGTCACAGTTGGTTTAGTCTAAAAGGACAGGAGGGGAGCTCTGCTGCTTCATGGAAGGCAGTTTGTTCAGGTGTCTGTGTGTCACAGAGGGAGAGGCGGGGAGGCAGAAGGGTGGTGGCATGCTGCTTGGTGGGGCAGGAGACTCTCTACTGGAGGATCCTTTCCTGCTCCCTGACCCCCCATCTCAGATGCCATCATGTCCTGGGATCAGGACTGCAGAGAGACAAAAATGAAGAACCAGAAAAACTTTGTAGAAGGTTTTGGACAGTGTTTGATGTTTTCTGTGATTCACTCTAACTAGCCTTATGTTGTGGTGAACCAGCTGTAGCATAGCAGAGAGCAAGAGGGAGGGGTTGAGCACGAGAGTGATTGACAACACTAAGACCCTCCTCCTGGATCTGATTGGTTGTTTTTGACTGAATGGTGCATTTCTGCTGATAGTTCTCCAAAAAATGAGAGCAGCTTGGTTTTTGGATCATCTGTCTTATTTTACACTGTTATGACTTCATGACCATATTTTTATAAAATATATATTTTTTACAAACATTACAAAATGCAGCTTTAAAACAAATTTTAAATTGTAATTTAACTCCTTGAAATTGGGCCTCTGTCTCTTTAAGAAGCTCCAGCTCTTTCCAATACGCTGCCTCTATGAAGCTGTTTACAAAAGTTCTTCAGAACACAGGACTGAAAAGTAGCTCGCAATATGAGGTCAGAAGACTCACAGTTCCACCAAGTGTTTTCCAATTGCTGCTGCCACTAGTCTGAAGGAGCTGAGTGGGGGAGTCACAGGAAGTCTGCTCAAAGGAGGAGCTTTGTGGAAATAGGTGGAGCTTTGGAGCCATCAAGGTTAGACCCCCTGTCCCTGAATGGTTGTCTTGGGGTAGGAGTTTATAAGTTTCTTACTTCTTCCTACTCCTTTTTGAGCATGTTGGTGGTGCAAAAAATATGTCTTATTTTGCAATCCTTGTTCATGTGTTATTTTATAAACAAACATGCATAAAAGAATCAAGGAAACACTGCGGGTATGTTTTTGATGAGGGAATAACATAAAACGTTCAATTTACATAATTCTGCCCCTTTATCTGTAACAATGGGCAAAAAGATGGATGGAATATTTAGACAATAGAACAGAAGAAGTAAAGTTGGTCTACCTCTGCTCTCCGCTGCTCCTCTGTGGGGGACTCTGTTTCCCTGATGACCACTGCTTTTGTCACCAGCATGTCAGGATGCTGCTGCTTGGCCTCCTGGATCGCCATGGCGAGCGCCTGGAGCCAGAGAAACCCCAGCACACTGATCAGCATCCTCCAGCACTTTAAAACACACAGAGCAGATGTCTCCAGGACTCTGTCTCTCACCTGATGCTGGTCCACATCGTCGTCTCCTGTGATTATGATCCTCTTCTCGATTCTGGTCTCTGAGTAGCCTCCTTTCACAGTCTGGAACGCACAGAACCACAAAGTCAGGCAAAATACAACATCACAATTAATGAAAAGTATTCAACCCCCTTAGGCTTTTCCACATTTTGTCACATTACAACCACAAACTGGAATGTATTTTACTGGTCAGCAAACATAGCTGTGTTTCCATTACATTTTTTTTTTTTAATTAGCATGTTTCCATTGCACAAATTTATTCTGGGGATTCCGGTTTGTGCAATTATATGGTCAATGGAAACACAGTTCATGTCTCAAGTCAAGTTCATTTGACTCTAGACCTCATCCTGAAAACATGGTGGTGGCAGCATCATGCCAGTAGAGATTGTACACATTTATTTGAATGAACACCTCACAATTCTATTTGTAAGAAATCTTTGAAATCCCTTCATTTTCTTTCTTTTATTTTGTACACCACACCACTTTGGTGTGTCATTATTTCTTGAAACGTGAATGTGATGCGACAAAATGTGACAAAGTTCAAAATGTCGAATTCATGTCCTGCCCCACCAATTCATGTCATGTTTTAAATATTTAAACACATCATTATCTTTTAAGAGATCAAAACAAATCCTCATTGTTTATTCTTCGAGCAGAATTACAAACGGGGGAAATTATGTAATTATGAATAGCGGCTTGAAGCAACAACTGTATCCTGTGTTATCTGTGAAACAGAATGCCATTTCATTTCAGACAAGAACTGTTTCACTGTGATAAAGGTTCAGTAATTGAACTGAAACCGAGGAAACAAACAGTGTGTTACCTTGGTAACTTGTGTCGTGGTTGCTGATGTGATGCTTTCAGCAGTGATGGTCAGAGGGGACACAACAGACTCCCTCCCTTGCAGACTGGCTTTTACCTGCAGCACAGTAATTACAGAGCAGTCAGACCCACATATTCAACGGTCATGTACAATAACTGCTAGTCAAAATGATAACATCTGTTACATAATCAGCTGACATGGTTCACTTTCACACTACACTGTCAAACAAAATAAACCCTTTGAGAAGCCTGTTCCCCTCCTCGCCTGTGGGGGCGCTCATCCTAGAACCACAGAAGGAAACAATGCTAGAACCTCCGAGGAAGACAGCACAATTTCCTTCTTTATAAAATGTGATTCAGATTGTGCTAAAATTGTGACAGAACAGCCAGAAACGAAGCAGAAACATTCACTTTTTAGAAAGCTCATTCACATCATGCCAGTTTTCACATTGAAACAGAGTTGTGGTGACAGTGTGATGGTATTAATCCAGCACATACAGGATGATCCATTGATGGGGAATTCCAAATCAGTTGCTGAAGTTAAGGCTTTAGCAGTGCTGGGGTAATTTTTCGTTTAGCGCTGAAGTTATTTTGCTAACTGCAAAGATTTTGTGCACCTATCTGCCCCAAAATAAATGTGCCAGATCAAATCTAAAGTGCTGATTTAATTAGTTTTCTTCTAACCTTTCAGTTGAATAAAGTGACAACTGAGTTGAAGTTTTGGTTATCGACTATTAGTAATTCTACAAGTAGGTAGATGTTTTCTACCTACTTGTACAAAGGAATACAGTAAATCAAGGACAACATTTAACATTGTTGTAATAACATGGTTGGCTTAAGTGCAATAGCATTAGCTTCCTCTCAAAACCATATTGGTAGAGCACTTTAGCGTTAGCGAAACTCGTGTTTATAATTAGCAATTCAGGGCTAGCATGGCTAACTGTATTTATTGCCGTTGTCCACCGATGCTTTAGCTTCCAGATCACAATTGTAAGTAAACAAACAAGAAGGTCAAGGTGACTCAAGAACTGATTTTCTTTTTTTAATTAATTTAATTTAAAATATGAAGCAATGCAAACATATACGTAGCTAAATAGAGTTGATGGGCCACTACCTCTCACTAGCGTTCAGCTTAGTTCAAAGTCAGTCAGTTTGCATCACCAGGTCTATAAATACATAGATTAGGTCCCTAAGATATTATTTAGATATTTTTCTCCACTTCATGTCCAAATATCCTCATTTTTTGATCCTACAACAAAAAAGATCAAATCGCCCATCTGGATGTTTTGTCTTCATGTTTTACATATTCTTAAATGTGTGTGTGTATGTGTGTGCATCCCCTTTTTGTTAAAAGTGACAGTTTCAACAAATAGCAGAAGTAATTGAAGGTAAAGACAAGCCATTGCTCAAAAACAGAACAATTATACAAAACAATGTGTTAGCTCAAAGTCATTCAAGCATTTATTTGTTGAAATTCATGACCAGAGTCATTATGATGACAGTAAGTAACAATTGTGTAGCTCGCATGAGGTGATTCGTTTGGACACTCGCTCCAATAAAGGTCAAGACTACAGCGGAGGCAGCGCACATACACATAAATTACTGTCATTGTGATGGATGTCCTCCACAAAGACACTTACAGGGGAGCCATTTTCTTTGGGAGCAGCAGGAGTTTCCTGGGAGCTGACAGCTGCAGGGCTCTGAAAGGGAGAGAAAGAAGTGGCTCTGATGAAGGCTTTTTACCCGATACCAGCACCATGACTGCTCCATGCAAAATGAACAACACTGAAGGATTTGTTTGTTCTCCACAAAGACCAGCACTGATTGTGCAAAAATAAATAAAGAAATAAATAATCTGGTCAACATCTAATGATGAAGGGTAGTATATGAATTTTTGTGTCTTTCTATGACTCATTTAAATTATGTAGTAATGCTTTGTTTAGCCGATGGGCAGTATTACAGTTTGATGAACTAGTAACGGTGACGGAGGAAAAAATAGGTGCCTGTCATGCAATGCATGCAGAGTCAGTCACTGTCCTCCCTATGCATTTCAGTCACTGAAAGCTGACATTACTGAAAAATGTACTCACTCCTTAATCTTTCTGTTATTCATTCTTCTTACTTCTCTTATATGGAGTTAATTGTTGATTCTGTTAACATTTCTAATACTAAAGCTGTGAAGAGTGACCACAGATTCTTTGTAATAAACTAGTGGTGGTAGACACACATGAGCTGGACAGCTTCAGCCTATATACCATTTTGATCTATACAACACTTATGAATTATTTTTATTTGACTTTGTTTGAGTTTCTTTATTTTGCAGTTGGAATGTTTCTTAAACACTTATAAATAGTACGCATTTTCAATTCTTACAACAAAATCTCTTTTTTATATGTCAAAGTAATGTTTCAATGAATTTTGCCAGTTTCAGGTCAAAGTCTTTCCAAAATAACAAAAATAAATCTTGTTTCTGCCTTGGCTCTATAAGCTGTAGGTGAGCAGCTATTAAGGTTACCTCGGGTCGATACGTGGTGATTTTGGATTGTCAGGTCCTGGGAAATGAAAGGCTCCTAAATGATTCACTATGTTTCACAGTTGGTTGGAAGGCAGAGCTCAAAACATTATGCAAACTCTTTTCCCCCTTTTTAGTGAGAACTGTTGATACTATTATATCAAAGCCGCACAAAGTTAAGAGTTTGACTCTAAATGGTTGTGCTATCTTATTCTGGTGTACTCTGAAAAATATAAGAAAGTTAATCTTATATTTATATTAAGGAATTCTTTTTTTGAATCTTTTTTCAGTGTACCCAAATCATTTTTTGTACACGTGGAAGGGTATTGAAGAGTTCAATTTCAGACCCTGTTTTTCTATTTGTTATGCATCTAGATAAAGTGGAAATGCTTGTGCTGATATTACAAAACTTAACCTAAAATGAAATCATATTTTTCCTCCTTGTTGTATGTTATTAAAGTAAAAACATGTTTTTGTGTAGAGAAGTTTGACAGTGTGACCTACACAGGCTGTTGTAACGTCCACAAACTGATCTTTGTGAAATATCTCCCTCTGCTGGCCAACCGACGTTACTGTAGATCTTTATCCGCCTATAGATTATCTCCTCCCCCATTTACTGTGCGCGCGCGCGCAGAGCAATCAGCTTACTCCGCCAACCTTAAAGCAATGACTCAGCACTGATGTGGCTCTTCAAAGGGCCCCTCTCTCCATCATCTCCCGAGCACATCCACACCATTAGCTTGAATGGCTAAAGAGCCTGGCCCTGATTACATTTTAATAAGGCACCTGCGGGACAGCCGGTCCGCGCTCACTGCTCTGCTTCCGGAGATGAATGGCAGTCGCAGCTGCTTTCATCCCTCTCATTAATATACTGTCAATGCTTTAATCATGCCTTAATGATTCCATTACGTTCCCCATTTCTTTGGGAACATGGCTGCCGTGTCACGGAGCTCCCTGGAAGAGGAAGGGGGGAAAAAGCGATTGTTTCTATAGTAAAACTCCCAGACTGCCACCAAACGCACGTCACGCAGCAGAGCCTTCCTGATTGGCTTCTGACTAGTGATGCGAACTGACCTCAGCAGCTTTAACCCTCCCCAAAGCCTAATGTTGAAGATTTCATTTATAAAATATGTCACTCATGAATTTATCATTAGAAAAGTAGCACTGTGCAAAACAACTTTCAGTTATTAAAGCATAGTTCAAAGATAATTTCTCACATTTTTATTATATTAATATTGTGCTTTCAGGCCATGCAGTAAAATATCAGACAACCTGTTTAATGTCATATTTAAATATATATATGTACATATATATATATGAATAATCGTGATACAAAGTATCATGTAAAAGTTTATAATGTAGTGCAAAATGCAGGTGAGTTTCACCTGCATTGTTTGTTTATGTGTACTTAATAATATACTTAATAAAAAATAGTTTTAGAAAATCTGAAGTTGTCTGTGTTTTACGGCACCCCCTAAGGGACATGGGAAAATAATTATTTTGCTTTAACTCGCAATAATGTACTGATCAGTTAATACGGTAAAAGTCTTGCTTACGGTGGCCATCGTACTTTCTGCTATTATATAAAAGCAAAACAGTCCAAACATGGGCTTTCCATCTCCCTTCTAAGATGTAAACCAATCCTCCATAAGAAGGAAAGAAAGAAAACCTACATCCAATCTATTTGGACTATTTCTGAGTTATTTTCACAGGGCAATAAAGTCACATCTGACCATTTTGATTGTCAGGTATACGGTAAATAAAGGGCCGTTTTCATGTGCAGTTCCATCTCAACACTACACTGACATAAACACGCAGTGAATAAATCGATCTTCAACATCTTTCTGCACCAAAGAGCTAAGAATACAGCAACACGTTTTCACATAGGCTCTTTAAATGTGAATATATTTGAAATTTGAAAATTTAAATTGTCTATTTTGTGACTATACACAAAATAGACATTGCAAAGTATTGAAAAAGTATTGAGAGGTAATGCAAAATAAAACTTTTTCTCCATGTCCATTAGGTACCTCTGTAGTGTTTACACCCTTCCACCATTCTTCCCATTTTATTGATTTCTTTTTGGGGGAAATAATAATTGACATAGTTTTAGTGACGACCAGAGTTACACACAAGTGCTGACAATGTTCTGAAACACTGAAGTGAGACAAACTCGCAAAAAGAAGAGAAAATCATGAAGGGTGGCGCTTTCTCACGTCACTGTATGCTCAGAAACTCAAAACTACAACCGTTTTCTGAACAGTAAATACAGCATTATCCAAACCATTAGGGATTACATGTTCATCTATTACATCAACTCTAAATAGCGGATGTAGTAGGAGAAAATGTGAAGCAGTTCAAGGGCATGTGAATACTTTTGCGTACTTGTGAAACATCTGTGATGTTTTGGTGAACCTCGGATCCGTTGGTGTGCGTCTCCGTCCGGGTGTCGGCCCGCTTCAGCTTGTGGGCCACACTCACCGCACTGGCATCTTTCCTGGCCACTGGAGGCTGTGGAACGAACACACAGTAAACTTACTACCGACTGCAGCCACTTGTTTCCCCTCGCTATTACAAAACTGACCAAACAAATAAAAACACTTTGTTTGAAGGTACAAACTGTAAAATATATTTTTTTATTTGGAGCTTCGTGCAGAAAATAACAGCAAGTGACATGAAGTCTCAGTGGAATGTTGAGTTGGAAAAAAAAAAAAAAAAAAAGAGAAGAAACGAGGCTTTGAATCAAACCGGGAAAAAAATGGAACATAATGAAATAGTCAAAAACAGAAAATGCTAATAAATAAAACATAAGAATCAGAATGGCAGCATTTCCAGCAAGGCAGGATGAATCCAGAATGTGATGATGAGGATGAGGGATGGTGCCGCTCGTCTGTCTACCTCATGATGGGTGCCCTCCTCAGGAAGCCTGTCCTCCATCGGGAACTTATCCCTGGAGCCCATTAAGCGGGCCGAGTAGAACCTGGAGGTCTCCTCAAAGTCCTCCCGTCCGACCTCCGGCTGCCGCTCCCGCTCCCCAAACTCTGACCCGCCCTTGGAAAAGTCCTCTGTCCCAGAATGGAGGTCTGTGATGACGGTGAAGTCCACCTCTGCCTCCAGGCTGGACGTGGAGCTGACCGTCATACTGGAGCATTTTCGCTCGATGCCCAGCTGGGTGTCCCTCATGGAGGCCACTGTGTCCCGCTCCTGCTCCTCCTCCGAGGCCAGGCCCGGCTGAGGCCTCCTCTCCCCGGACTCTTTCTGGTGTGAGCACAGACAAAGGATCGCCTCCGTGTTATCACATGACTTTGTTGTGGTTGATGGACATGGCGGGGAGTGCAATCCTGTAGTTGAACAGGGGCTGGATGATGCATTTGATGAAGAGTCCGAAGACAGAGTGCATGCAATGAAATAAGAGCAAATGAAAAATACGGGGAATGAAGGATTATCAAATAAGAAGACCGGGCAAAGGGAGGATCCAACACTTGATTTGAAATCTACGAAGCCTGTGAGCTTCATGGGACATCAGACTGGCTCTAAAGAAATTAATATATATATAGTTTCTCTATTAGCATAGTAAAAAAAACAACTATCCTCCACTGTGACGAGAGAAGTGCCTATCCAAACAAGGTGGCTGTTAATGTTAATTCATTATTTAGAAGCGTGGCCAACACAGACTGAACAGCTTCCTTCACTTCCTCCACTTCCATTGCTGAAACCACAGGCAGACTACAATTCCAAAACAGTGTAGAAAACGAAGGCCAATCTGGTAGAAATCCACCAGAGGAATTCAAGTGAATGGGAGAAAGCTGTGAAGTGAGATTTAGATCGAGCGGAACAACACAGGAAGGCAATGGCCAGGCCACTGAGATAAACAGGCAGATTTGGACTCATACATTTTTTGAAGCATTCTTTTGCAGTATACTAATGTAAATAAAAGAAAAAAACTAACCGGAAAGGGGAAATAAACGTTGTATAACAGGAACATTGTGCCTTAGGTTCCATGCTGGCACTCTTAGCTCTAAATGTGGAGATAAAATGCAGCCGATTGCTCACAGCATGAAGTCATGATGGAAATGAGTGATAGTAGCGCATTAGGCTGGTTAGACGATGCAGCAGCTCAGTGTGTGTTCAGAGGAGCAAGCGTGTTGATCTGCTGAGCTTCTGGGAAGCTGAGTAGCAACTTTAGAGGACAAACATGGTACAACACTGCTATCAACAGGAACATAAGTTACTAAGTTATGACTTATATTACCAGTCAGAATTTATGTGGTCAATATCCAATCGCCAACAATTGTGAAGCTTTGACCTGTTAATAATGCCTTTAGCCTAAAACAATTTCTGTTTAAGAATTAAGTCACTTTTCATGTGACTGATGATTAATTATTTATATCGGGAGCAAAAGGGAAATCGCACAATGAGTGATCATGGAGAGGAGATTTGAAAGTAGCTTTAGTATCTTGTACTGGGGTTCACACATTCACTGATTATAATGTTGCCTGTGAAAACGAGGACTGTTTCTTACAGCTGTTAAAGTACTGACATTTTTTGACAGGAAACAGTTTCCATTGCGGGTTTGGAAGTGTGTGTGAGCTAAGAGAGATGCAGAGGGAGAGAGATGGTTTGTAAAAGAATAACCTTTAGGTCACCAAACGGCTCTTCATAAATGGCCGGAGTAGAGACGGGCTCCTGCAGGGGGAAGCAAAGGAAAGAGCAAAGGGACCAATGGAAGGTTAGTACAGCGGAATAGGACTGCAGCCAAGCAGACACAAAAATCCAAGCGTAGCATAGGCTACATGCAGAGTAAGCCTAAACTCTGAACTCTCTAATTGAAAGACATTGTTTAACCCTTTGCTCAAACACACAATAAATCTTCTGTTGTTTCTCATAAGCCCAAGTTTAGGTCTGAAATTCAGTCAGATCCAAGTCTGCTACATCTGAATCTAGGGACAAATTTCAAGGACAACTGCCCACTACCAAAGCACACAGCATTCAGTGTGAAGAACGGCTAAGAGGTGAATCTGATAAAGAACAAACAGGATCTAAAGCAAGAGTCAGAAGAAAATAATACGGTTTAGATGTGCTGTCTGTGTAATAGTAGTCACATAAAGACAGGGCAGCAACCAACATAATCATATGGCCAAGTGACACAACAGGTTGATTGTTAGTGGCTCACAGAATGACGCACTGCTAGTTAGCCAAGCTGAAATGGCTAGGAGAGAGTTTACAGATGATGTCATCAAGCTGAGTGCCACCATATTAGAGGCATAGTACAAGTAAACACACACACACACACACACACACACACACACACTAGACTTTGTGTACTTAATTAGGTGTTCAAATTGAAAAATGAATGGCACATCTCATATACCTCCTTAGTAGCAAGAGCGACAGCAACATAGCTAGCATGTAGATTGCAAAGAGATAACCCAGGGGTCAGAATAGATGAGTGGTATCAAAACTTTTGCAATGAGAGCCAAAATTGTCCAATTTGTGTGGAATCAAAAGGGGGAAAAAATCTTGCGAAATTTGTTAATTTTTATCTGTTAACACAAAATACACAAAACATGCAATATTTTAATGAACAAAATATTGGTACATTTTAATAGAAAAAGAATATATAAATTATTATTGATCCTAAACAAAAGTGGCTTAATATTGCCATTGAAATTTTCAATTTTTGGTGGGGCTGATTTATTATTATTTTTATTTTTTTTAGAGTTCTTTTGTGTGCTTTTTTTCTAATGTATGTATGATTTTGTGAAAAACGTAATGAGTCAGTACTTTTTATATCTACTACAATTGTTGTGGACAGTAAATTATTGGGGTTGTATTTAATACATCACAAGGATTAAAGTGTAAACATGGGAAATAAAACAGAATTACTAAAAAAAATACATCTGTCTCTTGAATTGTGATCAGAGGCCAGACAAAATCCTTCACATGGCCACAAATGTTCCCTGGGGCACACTTTGGACACACCTTCAAAACTGGGAATATGTGACATTCTTTTTTCGCCTGCACAAACTTCTACAACTCCAGCACCAGCAAGTCTAAGTTTCAGGAACAATCAACCAGTGTCATTTTTTCCATGGGATCCAGTTGGTTGCAAAACTTTGAAAGTCAGCAGAAAATTGAACAAACGCCCTAAAAATGCTACTGAACGTATTTTGAAATCTGTGAGAATGGCCTGACCCATATGTTCAGATGGAGCTGCCTCTATTTTCCCACACTCCCTGAGTTCTATCAGATCTTGATATGATCATTACAGCAAGAGCTGAGCAACACCTCTTCTCATCCCTGTTTAATCCATTACGCAAGAGCTCGACTTGGATGAAAAGGTGGAAAAAGATGAAAGCTGTCATGTCTATTCTTTTCAAAATTCCTTCCAGAGCCAAATGTGTGCAAACTCCCGATGATGTAGCAGCAGTGGAATGAAAAGCAGCAAATCTGACTTAGTCAGGCACTGAGCTAAGTCAGTGCCTGGCTAAGCTGCCTACTGAGGTTTCACATCCATATGATATATCGAGGTATCCCTTCATTTTTACCACTACATAACAGGTATCAGAGACTGTCATAAACCTTCAACCCTCCCGCGGTCTTAAGGGTCATTTGGATCCCACTAGCTTTTTCCTCTGAACCTGTATCAACCGGGACAATGTAAAATGTAGAAGCACAACCGCATGTGCTTTGACAAGACTTTTGTGTGTGTTGTTTCAGGAACTGACGATCTGAAGGGTCACCCTCCCAAACATCACACTAAGACTGCGGCAGGGTCAAGTAAAACTCAAGGTTAAGTTTTAAAAGACAAATATATATATGTCTTTTGTCTTTCCAAACTTTTACAGTCAGTGCAGATATGGCAGACATGCTGCACAGTGTGGTGCATGTCAGGAGAAATGGAATAGAATAAACTGGGTAGCCATGTATGACATTGTCCAAACATTCCAGCTAACCTTCAGCTAGCCCTTAGTGCATGCTCCTTCAACAGCCACAAACAGGTAAGGTGGATGAGTGTGTCAGATCACAAACTGTTGAAGTAAATACATGGTGTACGAGTTTGTCTGAAGCTCATGCTTTATCTCCATTGAATAGTAGATGCCAAGCAGAGTTACCGAGTGTCTCTTCTTGGCCGCATCCAGGCTCTGCTCCCTGCCGGCATTTCTGCTATTCCTCAGAATTAGTCCGGATTCCTTGGCTTTCTGCGTTTTCACTGGAGGAGCTGGTGGAACCATTTTGGGAAGCGCTGAACCCTTTAAACTAAACTGCTGGTTCTCCATAGAGCCTCTACTGGTCTGAAAGCCATCGTCAAGATTTTCCGGTGTAGCGAAACCCTCTAGGTCTCCGGGGAAGGCCGGATGGAAGCCAGAAGTGTCAGTCCAGTGGAGGTCAGAGGTTCCCTCAGGAGAACCGACCGACCAGCGATACTCTCGTTTGACAAGCCGCGTGAACTCTTCCTGTCCCAGTTGGTCCCCTTCGTCCTTACATGCGACACTCTTTGAGCGCTCTGGCTTCAGGGGGACAATCCTGGTGATCTCTGACTGGTAGCTGCTGCCCGACAGCCGGTGGAGAGATGTCCTCTGACTTCTGTCACCCAAGAAACCTTCAACGTCCTCACCACCAGAGCTGCTCACCTTTCTTTCGTGCGTTCGGACTTGTCGAAGTTTTACCTCCGCTAGCTCTTTGTTGTCGATGAGGCCCGTTCCTCGTGCCTTCACCACATGTTCTACTTTGCCACTAGGTAAAGAACTATCATGTTCTATTTTCCCTGGTCCGTTTAACATGCCTAAATCAATGGTTGCCATTCCCATCTGATTGACCTTTCGCTTCACCTGCTCTACTCTGTGACTGGAAACCTCTTTGCCCTCTCCAAATTCCTCTTTCCTGTTGTCTTTGCATACACCAGCAAACTGATACTTTGTTAGTCCCTGATTGTCTTTCATCATGATCACGGGGGAGGCATCGCTCTGATCTCCCCTTTTAGATGTTTTTTCTGATGTGTTGTCTGAGTCGGAGTCTTCGTTTTCCTCTCCGGAGGAATTGCTCCCAGACTTCCTGTTGAGCTCTGCAGGAATTCCCACATTCAGGCTCTGGGGCCGGCCTTTTGTTCTCAGTTTAGAGCCCATCTTCTCCGTTATCTGGCGTGAACCTGGAGCTGCATCACTGTTTGCCTCGGGGCCTGAGGCTTGAGAGGGTTTACTTTGAGATTTGTCTTGTAACCAGTCTACATGCTCGGATGATTGAATCGCAGAAGGCCAAGTCTCGGAGCATACAGCTGCCTCTCTAGGTGTTCTTGCTGAAGGAAATTCGTCAATATGGCTTTTCACTTCTTTCCTGTTATACTCTGCTTCCTCTTTATGTATCATTTTGGTAATGTCTATCTCCTTTTCCAGCTCCTTTTTCTCCCACGAGGAATCGGATATGTGAGATTTGTTCTTTTCTTCTGCCCTCCAGTCATGGTCTGGTTGATAAGGTTGCTGTTTTTCAATCAATACCCACTCCTCAGAGCCCTACATGTTGGTATAGATTAAGCACAGTTAGACATTCTGGGTACAATTGCTAGCAAACAATAAAATCTACAAAATGGTCTCCATCTCATAAATGGGTGTAAAGCATGCAGCTTATGGACAAAAACATTTCAGTTACATGGAGATGGGCCCTACTGAACTGGAATGTCGTCCAAAAGAAATTTAATTCAGTAGGTAAATTGTACATATTTTATAATTATGGCTTACAGCAAATGAAAAGTCAAAATCCAGCTTCTCAGACAATCAAAATATGTTGTATGAAATTTACATCCATGTACTTCATCACATATGCACTAGATAATTGGTTGGGGCTCCCTTTGCATAATTAGAGAATGTTGCCTTGATTCTTCAATGTATGTTTGAGAAATCCTTGAATCATCAATGGCAACCATTCTAAACACTTGCTCTCACAAAGTTCCACCTATTTCCACAAAGCTCCTCCTTAGTGCTGCAGTTTCCAGCCAAGCTTCCGCCTCAAAGAAGCAACCCTCCAGACTAGCAGGAGCAGCAATTTTCCAACATCTTGTGGAGTTATGAGTCTGCTGAACTCATCATATGAAGGTACATTAGGGTTTGGTGTGTTTCCTCCTTGTTCTTACAATACAGGCCTCTAGGGTTCCAGCACAGAGCTAGTCTTGCCATTAAACCAGCCATCTGTACTTTCAGTGGTTTGTATATCGTATCCGGTTGGGGATTATGCTTGTGAAATCATGACGTGCGCTAATATTACGTAATAAATAGCTGAGCTGACTTTAAACTCCTCAAATCATCACTGACTGAAAACTTAACGTTGGACTCAGGCGACTTGGATCCTGTCTCTTCAGTCTTCCTCCAGGCTACGGTGGCTCTTGAAGCACCGACCTCAGCAGCAGTCCACTTCTTGTGAATCACCTCCAGAAATTTTGGATAGAACACTTTTTTCTTCCACTTAGTTTCCCTTTAACATGCGTGGAGACAGCATTCTGAACACCTGGCTTCTTAGGCAATGACCTCCTGTGGTTTATCTTCCTTCAGCAGGATGTTAATGAAATGATTGTCTGCTGGACAAGTACAGCTGTCTCCTCTTAGACTGCATAAGCCACAACATGGACATGCACAGTAACATCAACGTCTGGTAGAAAGTTAGTGGAAAGTTCAAACCCGCTTTGGCTCCATCAGACGAATCCACTGCTGTCTGCAGAGAACCCACGCCCGACTCCATCAGACCGGCTTCTCTGTGTGGCAATATGTTGACGGCGAGCTCAAAGAGGTGGATCGTGTGGTCGTCACCGGTGACTGATATATATCTTAAGTTGATTGTATGTAATCTTTTTTTTTTTGTGGAGGAGCTGACTTTAGATTTTTAATTAGCCGTATGCCATAATCCTCAAAATTACCAAAATATATGACTGAATGTATTTTTTCTTTACACAATGTATAAAAACTGTTTTATTTGATTTACTACAATGAGGAAACATTTCAGTTGTTTCTCATGTAATCATATTCACTTGTATTAACTGTGCAGTAGAAACAAATGATAAAAAGGTTGGAACTGGAGCATGCTGAGACGTGCTTTGCATGGCCATCACTACAAACAGTAAAGTGTTTCATGAAGAGGAGCAGTGAAAGATGTGGAACCTCAGGTGAAGTGACCAGAGCCTTCTGGACGAAGCCCTCAACAGAAGGGCTGTTAACAGCGTCTTTTCCCACTGAATGTCCCCCCAACTGGCCGACACGCAGCAGAGGAGAGAAAGAAGAACAACAGTTAGAGGTCATCGTCATTTCATGCAAAAGGAGGAAAATAGAAACGGCAGAGAGAGTCAGTGTTTCAGTGGCTTAACCGACCCTCCAAACTCCATATCTGTTCAGATCTGATAATGGCCACTAATGGTTGGCCAGTCCTTTAGCAAAGAAAATATGGAGAAAATTTGACTTGTTTAAATCCAGGCTCAATTAGCCCATTTGAACCCTTGAACTGCACTTATGAATCCATAATCTTTATGAAGATGTCCATTGACCCTTCAACCAGCTTAGCATCAACTGGAACCAACCAGTAGAGCACAGAGGTAGTGAGAAGAGGGTCTTGATCTTTAAAAAACAGTTATGAGCTATACCGTATTAACGATAACCTGTCAGCTGTTACTTTAAATTTCAATACATTATCTTACCATAAAAATTCTGTGCATGGATCTTTATTCTTTTTTGAATATAAGCTGATGTCCCCATATACTGTGCTGCTGCTTCATACTTCAATTAAACTCCCCACAATCCTTTGCTGCATCACCATTACTGTCACATGACCAAACAATACCATACGACTCCCCCTTCCAGAAACACATATACAAATGACAACATGATAGCAATAAGCACAGGTTATCAGTATTAGTCCAGTTTTACTTGATGACTTACATCATGTAATATTGATTTTAATGCTGGTTTATCGAGCATGATGAAGATGAAACCAGGCTAAGCAAAGCTCCATGAGTTTAGCTTACTGCTAGCTTTCCAAGCTTTGTATCTTCTGATAAGTGACTATATAAAATATGACTGCAAGTCACACCAAAAGAATACCATTTTCATCGAGAATGAAAGCACTGCTTATTCATCATCATTTCATTCTCGAAGTACGTTTGCCGGATTTGTCACAAGTGGTGTCATAGAGCTTTGAAAGGATCGCAGCAGCTCTGGAGAGAAATTGAGAGTGTTTTTCACAACAATTAGTCAATTCACCGGAGTTCTGCAAGACTTCACCTCCCCAACAAAGCCGTCTCATGTCGGTGTGTAACTAGAGTTTGGAGCAGTTGGGTCCGCTCCCCAACAGCTGTCTTTGAAAGGATCTAGAACAAGGGATTTTGTTGCCACATCTATTATTCTCTGTCATTTTACAGCCTTGTTGTGAATGCATAACAGACACTGGTAACAGTATTACCCAGGCAGAACAACACTTTCCCAGACTTCCTCTAATTATCATCGCATAATACTTTGACAAGCATTATGCACAGAAACGATAAACATGAAGGAGATAATAGATGTGGCATCAAAATCCCTTGTTCTAGATCCTTTCAAAGACAGCTGTTGAGGAGCAGACACAACTGCTCCGGACTCCCGTTACACACCAACGTGACACGGCTTCGTGAGAGAAAGCCGTGTCAAGATTGGAGAAATCGCTCCAATCTTGCAGCGATTTGGAGAGCTCTATTCAGAGATACGGGAGTTTCTCCTTGTTACAAAATGTGCAAAATAAGAGCAAATTAATGAAGATCAGTGGCTGCTCGACTTGGCGTGTTTACCTAAATGCCGCATGAGCTACAAGGAATTTCTAGACTTTGCTTTAATGAAGCTGGTGGCTTCATTCATGTGCAACCCAAGACATTGATGTTGATTTTCTCGTAATGACATGAGGAATGGCTACCTCTTTGACACCAACATTCAGCTCTTCTTATGTGTGTAAGCCTGCCTTTTCCAAAAGTAAGGCTTGAAGATCATTTGTCCAATAAACTATTCCACTGTTACTGATTGGTCGTTTTTAGTCCTGTTGGAGGCTAGCTACCAGCTGCTACTGTTCGCTCTATGGAACGATGGCTGACTTCATTCAGTGCAAATTCTCAGAGTAAACAATAAATCACAAACTGAATAATTTAAAAGTGCTGTTGGGCAGTGGCAGGTTTATTTTTGCTAAAGCGCTAATAGTGGGGCAAATGCTTGCTAAAGCTTTGTGCTTTAGCTAACTCTGAAAATATTTAGTGCAGTTAGCTTCCTGTTCATTTGTTTTTCCACATAAATTCTGAAGTTCTAATTTATTTGGTTGTTTTGTAAACTTTCAGTTCAATAAAGTTTGCCATCTGTATTGAAGTTTTGGTTATAGACTTTAAGACATTTTCAGGTAGTAATAGACATTTATATTCATTCTCTTATTTAAAATGGGTGAAAACTGTTTATACAGCAGTCCTGTTTCCTTTCCTTACTTTCTCTCCTTTTTCCCCAATAACCTTATTTCAAACATAAAACATATAAGAATAAAATAAATCATGGACAGTAGAGAAGAAGATGTATGCAAAAACGCATTAAATAAGGGCATCAAAGAAAATGTAAATCACATTATCATAATTAAATTGGGGTTTGAGGCTTGAAGTCTTTCAAGGGCAAAGAAAGTCTGAATTGAAGTTAGCGCTTTAGCATTAGTTTGCACTAAATAACATATTGGTGCAGCGCTTTAGCTTGAGCGTAACAAAAGTTTATGATTAGCACGTCAGAATGAGCACAACTAGTGTTTTAGTTAGAATTGCCCACCACTGCTGTGAGGGTTCATGCAGCTAACCATGTATTTTATTTTGTAACCTTTACTTTGAATATTAAAAGGCATTTAGCGTTTTTATAATTTAGCTTGATCAATTGTTTTTATTCAACAAATATTTAATAATATTGATATTGAATACATTTACTAAAGGAACTCAGTTCGTGTGTCAAACACCTTCAGAATCAAACATACAAATCTTATGTACCTGATAGATTCCAAAAGCACAGGAATGAATTCGTCAGACATTATTTTTGTGAAACCACATCAAAGAGCAGAGTCTAAAAAGTGTAACAGATCCAAGCATTCCCCTCACAGTAACACAGTAACTCCGGCGCTTCTCTGGCACGAGGCGCACTACTGATTGCATTTTCTACTGCAGACAACATTTGACATTTCTCCAGCTTAATCTGATTGATACAGACAGCGAATGAGATATTGACTGAGAGGCAGCTTAGGTACGGGGAAACACAAGCATCATCCGATTTCCAATCTCAGTTTCCAGAATGGGATAAAAGCTTAAACAATTTTTGTAATTTGGTAGAAAGAACACTGTCGCTAATTAGCAATCAAAGGCCACAAATTAAGTAGCATCCACAAATATCTCCGAGATATTTAAGGGATTACACCTGGAACTCTTGAGCAACACAAAATACACTGAAAGTGAAATGTTTCTGTAGGTGTAAACATCTCCGCAGCGGGAGAGAGAGCTATTTGAAGTGCATGCAGGGAAACTCAAGCTTTGCTAATCTTGTTAATTCTCCTTGACAGTTTTCCACACTGTTTCAGTCACATGAATGCACAACTCAAACATGAGAAGTGCAAGTGATTTTATGTGATAGACAAACACAAAAAGTGTTCAAGTGGCCAGAACATTTTTGATGGTTTTCATTTTTTACAAAAAGAAAATCAGAGAATTGTGAAATGCTTTTGTATCAAACCCCCCATTACTCTGATACCCCAAAGTAAAATCCAGTGCAACCAATTACCAACTTTGACTAAGTTGGCTACTCATATGACTTCTTTGGAAAAACAGGTAGCACGCAGCCAGAGTTGTAATGGAATGGTTAGAAAAGAGCAAAGAATGTTTGTTTCTGAAGGGCCTAGACAAAGCCCAGAGCTGAATCCGTTTGAGAATCTGTGGCAAGACTAAAAGATTATTGACGCTCTAATCCCAGAAGTAGTGTTGACAGGGCGAGTTGAATACTACCACGAATATTATGGCCATACCAAGAACAAATTAAATATATTTAAAAAATGGTTACGAGAACAAAATGATAAAATTATGAAAATAAAGTCAATATTAAGAGAGTAAAGTCATGACATTACGAGAATAAACTCGAAGGAGAATAAAGTCATAGGTTTACAAGAAAAAAGTCATACAAGAAAAACGTTGAAATAAAACAAATATAGTCATATTATATGACTTCTTGTAATAGTACAACTTTATTCTTATAATATTATGACTTTATTCTTGTAATTTGCTTAGCGCAGCCTTAAATATATGCCTTGAATATATGCACACTCAGATTTTCTTATTTGTAAAAAGATGAAAATACAATTTATCTTCTACCTCCTACTTTGTAATTATGTAAAACTTTTTACTTTCCACAACCATCTGGGTTAAAATTAGGTCATATTGAAAGCAAGTAATTTAGAATTGAACATTGAAGCATCCTGATAAAGAAATAGCAGCGACATTTCTCAGAGAGGGTCAAGTGTTGGAATTGGCAGCCACAGAGCAACCCGATCACTACCCGTACTCACAGCCTTCTTCTCTGGCGTTTCCGTCGGAGATGTCGCAGAGAGACGCTTCTCTCTGGCCATCAGCTTGCTGTTGGGTTCCCTCAGGGCCCTCTTCAGCTCATTGATGCTGGCCTGGTGCTTCAGCAAGACGTCCTGAGATTTATCAAGAAACTGGAGGATACCACAAGACAGAGGAAGGGGTGAGCAGTAATTCACAATGCCTTGCTTTAAACAATAGAACTCACATTTGCAGGAAAAGGCGGGGAGACAATGCTGCGTATGCTGGAGTGTGCACCAAAAGATCGGCTTAAACTCGGGCTGAGAGCAGATTATTGCTTGTGTTTCGTCTATTTTGTCTCCTTTGACGCTACTGAAGCCAAGACGAAACCAAAAAAAACAAAAAACAATTATGGTTCCAGCTGAATTGCTTGTAGAGATACAAACAAGCATTTTAATCAAGCTCTCGCTCCAAAGTTCATGAATGATAAAATGAATATGAAACATCTATTAATTTGCTTGCTGATTAAAATTCTGCTTCCTATTAAGGTTTTGTTTGGTTTGTTTGTGTGTTTGCAGTGATGACAGAGTCAACGATGCAGTCATGTAGCGCCATAATTTAATACTCTCTTGAATCCTGACATTTTTCATAGTTCTGAGTGAAATGCTCCTTAACCACAGTTTTTTTTTTTCATTTCTCTGGCAGTTCCATAATTATTTTAGTCATTCAAGGAGAAGTTGAGACATTGTCAAGTGTGTCCTTGAACCTTAGCGAAGTCTTATTCCTTTTAGCTTCATTGCTAAAAGGAATAAATATTTTATTCCTTTTAAATAGACATCCATAAGTGTATATGTCTATTTATGTTGGATAAATTGACATACAAATTCACAGTTTGTCTTAGGGATGTGCATTTGTAGAACTGAGAACTGTTAAATCTAAGCACCTGTTTTAAGGTTGAATGAATTAAACTGTTGATACTTCATAGACATTGAGCAAAATATAACACATCCTTCTGTACTGGAGGTCTGGATGCAATAAATTCTCAGCAAGTTAAAGAGACAGAAGCAAAAGCAGTATGAAAAGCAAACATCTCTAGAGCCAAATCCATGGAAGCTGTACCTCCTTTTTGTGCCGAGGAGTGGTCTCCTGGTCCAACTGAGAGAGCTGAGTTGGGGCAGGAGAACAGGCGTGCAAGAGATGAAGAGTGTAAGGTCATACAGTGAAAGGACAAGGTGAAGAAACAAGATGGAGGATCAGGGAGATGGAGAGGAGATAGGGCTGACATCTTAAATATTAAAGTGCTTTGGAAGGAAAGACATCTTGGAATTTGAAGGAAAACACAAAGATACAACAAAAGACCTCAGATGGACACATGAACCACTGTACAAAAGAACAGGTCAGGACAGTTTTATATGAAATGTTGACTAAGGTTTTCTAGATGTTGAATGTTTTCCATGAACATGGGTTGGTTTTCCCTGAGTATTGTAGTTATCCTGGTTATCTTAACAGAAATAATTAAGAGAAGTTTAGTCCAAGTTCAAGTTGGTTCAACTTTAACTGAAATAAACTTTATCTCATTGGACACAGGTCAACTAGTCTGCCTTTAACACTGTACTGCCGTACGCTAGGAATTCATTTTGCTGTTTTGTTAATTTCCCATTTTTCAGTCGTGTGTAACAGGCAACGTTTTGTTTTTGTCTTCCTTATAGAAAATGTAGAGTATTACATATTTTTGGTGGTTGGTTGAGAGTAAGTCTCTGAAAACCTAAAATGAAACTTTTCTGTTCTTTCAACTAGTGACGGTGTCTAAAGATCAGTTTATCAGAGGGTTCAACCAGCAGAACCTGGTTGATGCCAACCATGTTAATCCAGTACAATCAGTACCAGGAATTAAGACTAGCTGGTGGGACAAGACTACATTTTTTTAGTCATGTTCATTAGAGTGTCTGTGATAATTTATTGT
Organism: Poeciliopsis paucimaculata; assembly: GCA_903067055.1. Taxonomy (NCBI): domain Eukaryota; kingdom Metazoa; phylum Chordata; class Actinopteri; order Cyprinodontiformes; family Poeciliidae; genus Poeciliopsis; species Poeciliopsis paucimaculata. The sequence continues at coordinate 83,828 of CAEGAD010024007.1, forward strand.
AATTATTTGCATTTTAACCCAGAACTGAACATCGGCAAAATAAGCAATATTATTGATCCCAATTCCAGTTTGGTGCTAAATGGTTCAATAAATAGACACAGGTCAGCAGGATTGGACTGAACTGACTGCTTTTTGTGTAAAGCACTTTGAGACGAGATGCATGTAGAAATAAACTTGAACTGAAATTGAAATCTAACACTTGCCGTTCCATTTTCATGCAGCTATAAATTACAGTCGTTATGCGATGACGCTAAATTCTTTCACTGACGCTTTTCTTGAATTCCTTACTCGCAAAGTGGAAGATGAACATTTAGGGGCTAAAGTAGAGTCTGACAGATTTACTGATGGATAGTTGAAAACATCATACAGACCAACAAACAGACACCAAATACCTCCTGTTTACTGTCAGCTGGGGAGCCAGCCTCCTCCTTATTGCCAGCAAGGGTTGAAGAACAGAGAACTAGTGTTAGACAGAAGGCCAGGCTCCAGCCTGAGAAAGACTTAATGCTGCAGTATGTAACTTTTATTTTAAAAAATACTTTTTTAAATACATAAACATAGAGGGAAAATGAAGCTCCTTTGCATTCTTCCACTGCTACCAGTGGTAACTAGAAATAACCAATCAGACCCAAGTGGAGGCGGGTCTCAGTACTGTCAATGATGCCCGCGGCTCCCAGTGAATGCTAAGGCTAGCATGGCCACTGATGATGGCAGATAAATACTTTGCTGTAGCAACAATGAGTTGTTTCCCTGCCATTAGTACATTTAGTAGCATGTTCATAAAGTGCAACTAAGCCCCTCCTCCTGGCTCTAATTGGTTGTTGTTGGTCAGGAAATGCATTTCTTCAGAAGCTGAACTGGAGATGGAGGAGATCTATGTTTTCACAGATTATCTGTCTCATAACATGCTCTCACAACATGGTGACAGTTTTAGGAAATATTTTTTAAAAAAAGAAAAAAGCCTGCAGCTTTATGTGTTGTGTGTCGTAGCCAGATTTATATGGAGTACAGTCAAGTCATGAAAGCTGGGTGAATAGGAGTGAAAGGAGAAGAGTTAGAGAAGGATAGCTTTAGCCTAGCAAAGCTGCTTCTACCTGAGTTGTAGTGAGAAGCTTCTAATTCTGCTTGTATTTACATCACCACCTCAGCAGTTTCTGTCCAGCTCTGCACTTCTAAAAGCCAGAGATGACTTGAAGCTAGCTGAACCGTCCTCACCCTGATTTCCCTCTTTCTGCTCGGGGTGGTGTTGCTGTCCTGGTCCTTGTCCTGCTCCATGTCCTGGCTCTGATCTGGGTCCTTGTCGTCCTCATCCTGCTCCAGGCTGGGCTCCAGCTCCGCCTCCTGGTCCTGCTCGTCCACCGAGGGGCTGCGGAGACGCCGCTGCTCACTGGCGCTGCGGCGGGACAGACCGTCGTGGTTCTCGCACATGGACGACACGGGCTGCGAGAACTCTGCTTGGATCAGAAAGGCCGAGGGTTCAAACAGGAGAAGCCAGCCAGCTGCAGCTATTAGCTATCTCAGCTCCTTCATGTTTTATCTCCATACTTTTGTGGTACTGTTGTGATCACAGTAAAAGTGACATCAAGAAATATTTGTATATCTTTTTTACGTAACTGTATCAAAGTGAAAAGTGGCTGAATAAAAAACATATCACTGTAAAAAAAAAATTTACTGAATTACTTTCCCCCCTCTTCAGTTTTGTACTACTTTGTGTTTGCTTAACATACACAAAGCATGTTAAGCAAACACAAACTTTGTGTTTACAGATGAACCACCTGGTAGTTTGTGGCAGAAGCTATGAATATTCCTGTGCTGCATCTTTCCTTTGGTGCTTCATCAGGCAGAGTTACTCACCACCATCCAAGCTCCTGGACAGCAGGTACCTCCTGCTGGCGGAGCGCTCAAAGTGAGGCGCCGGGCGGTCAATGAGGGCGCTGGCCTGTCTGGTCTGAGCCTGCGTCCTTCCACTGTACCGAAACTTGGAGCCCATCACCAAGAAGCCCTTAGGAGGAGGCTCTGGAGAAACCAGTCTGTGGAGACAAAAAACACCACACGTTTTTACAGGACAAAAAAATGAAGAGAGAGAACGAGAGCTTCAGAACAGAACATTTGTAATGACAAAAAGAAAGTGGATATCAAGGCTTACTGTATTTTCATTGTCTGAACTACAACTTAAACAGTTCACTACTGACAGCAACAATATTTTACTTCAGTAATGAGCTCTGCTGACAAATCCAAAGGAATTCTGGGAACTTCGTCCCAAAATAAATAGAAATTGACACTGTCATGGTTGCACCCGACGCAATAATCAATAAAGCAAGTAATTGTAAGAGGAATTAAAGCACACTCAATAATTGTCATTTATGTGATCTGTTGTTATTCTCTTTCTACCAAACACTGAATGATGGAAGTCTTCAGTCTGGTTTTGTGGTTTTAACTAGAACTTATTTTGAAAGACAATTTTATTTACAGAAACTTCATAATTCATTCTATTTGTTGTCTTTGTCGTATTGTTCGTTTATTTGGGGTATTTAAAATATCTTCCAGTTTCCGTGTTAGACATTCATTAGAATTTGAATTTTATTGATCTTTGAGAATGTGTCCTTGCATTAATATGTCATTACCATCATAATTCTGCGAAATTATGATTTCCCAGAAATCATAATTTTATAAAAAGAATATTATCGCAATAATTTCTTAGTCAATTTATCCTCTAGCAAAAAGGACCAACAAGCTATAAATGCCAGAAGTTATTTATTGGAAGCTTCTTACAAGTTTGAGGTTTTAACGTGACAAAATGTGAAAGTATTCAGGAGTGTGAATACTTTCACCAGGGACTGTTGGTGCAGAAATGCTGATGAGAACTGAATCTGAAGTGTTTTCTCACCGGAAGAAGGTGTGATGCTCAATGCAGACCTTCCACAGTCTCTTGGCGGCTCTGTGATTTGGAAGCTTAAACCCGATGGTGCTTTCAAACTGCTCATACTGGACGGGACAGAAACACACAGAAATATGAAGGAGAGGTCAGGGTTGGATCAACATGAGAGAAAATTCAGAAACTGTTTTAGCATCTGCAAAGAAAGGGTGAAAAGAAAAGTTCAGAATGTCCTGGATAAAAATGTATTCCATAATCTACATTTACAGTTTGTAGCTGGGGCTGCAGCTGCAGCAGCTCTGCTGAACGGCTTCTTTATTTGGCCCCATCACAGGCTCACTGTGCAGCCCCGCTGCTTGGCTTGACATTCATATCTGCTACGGCTTCCAAACATTCAGGACATGTTTATGGTACATGTCTCTGGGAAGTCTGCAGACTCATTCTAACATGGCAGCTTTTGAAATGAAAAAGATTTTCTGCACAATTTCTCTAAAGAGTCAGATCTGCAACAGGTCACAGCGAGTCCGATTTAGGGATGCACAAGATTTCACAAATATATCATCATAGCAATGTCACTGTGCACAATCTTCATATCACAAAAGACTCCTTGAAGAGCAATAGTTCAAAATGAAGAGCCCACTGCACTGAACCTCCTGGTTATTCCACCAAATACTGATTTCTGAACTCTTCTGGAGTTAAAACATTAGTATTGTTGTTTCTATTGTTGTTTTCATGAACTTGCTTTCTTTGCATTATTTGAGGTCTGAAAGTGCTGCATCTTTTTTGTTATTTTGACCATTTCTCAGTTTTTGCATGAAATTTCAGAGACATGCTGTCAGTAGTTCATAGAATAAAAGAGCAATGTTTACTTTACTCAAACATACCTGTGACAAGTAAAATCAGATAAACTGATCATTTTAAGTGGTGCCTTGATTTTTTCCAGTGCTGTAGCTGGAAGTTGTATTTGCCATGTTAATGCAATATTTAGCCAGTAGGAGTCTCGCAGCAAGAAAAGCTCATTCTAGACACAAACGAAAGGCAAGAAAAGAAGAAAACAGTCGTCTATTGCAACTGATGTCATCACGGCAATAATTATCAGGACAGGCATATTCAATAAATGAAATATGTATTCTGATGAGACTAATTTTCCAGATAAAAAGTACCATTTGAAAATAACCTTCAAATGGTTATTAAACGTACTTTTAATTAAGTCATCATCTGTGTATTATAAAATAATTTTTTATTTGTCTGATGTAATCTAATTTTAAATGTCATGTTTTTGGTAGCTATAATCATAATTGTGAAAAATAACGGCTGGGAAACACCATCATGTGAGTAATTCATCTTTAAAATGTGTTTCACTTGGTGATGAAGGTCCTGAAATAAATGGACCATTCAGTAATATTTAAAATTTATTGAATGCAGCCACATTCTGAATTACCTAAGATAAAGTTAAATTGCCCTTGTAGGATTTTATCTGAGTTTTTCACTCTTGCCTGGTTGAGTTTGAGACACTGTCTGCTGATAGAGTACAATGGATCAGAATAATCTGATAGTTCAAAGTTAGTGTCAGGGATCATTTTCCAGTAGTTCGTGGAAAATAAGTTTTCTACACAAGTTTCAATCAACTGAGCGTTGATTTTTGAAATGTGTCATTGTATCTGTAGAAGCTGTTAGGATGCATCAATAACACAAAATTACAACAATATTCATGTCCATTGTCTGGATATGAACAGTATATCGTGACTATAACTTTATAATGATGAATTTATGTTTTTTAATAGATGCCTTTTCATTAACCATAAAATTGCACAACTTGGAATTCCAAAAAAAATAATAATAATTGCTCAATGGAAACAGCAATTTGAAGAGCAATTGAAACACTTTCCATTGCACTTTTCCAAACACTGCAATGGATCGTATGATCATGTGACATCATACGAGTCACATGATCAACAGCAGGACGTTACAACTGGTAGAAAAGTAAAAGAAGTGGACAGTCTTCGGTCATTCTATAAAATCAATGACTTTAATTTCACCAAAGCGCTGCATATCCAGCCCCTCCCAAGTAGGCGGGGCTTGTCGCTCCAACGCCTGAATAAAACACCAACGTCTCCTCTCATTGGCTGAAAGATGATGAATTCATGCAACCCATGTAACTGTTTACATCTGTCACTTCCATGAGTTTTAATGACTTATTGTGTGATAAATTTCAAAATTGTGTTTTTCTGACAATGGCCTGACATGTGATCAGGAACTAAGTAGCCTTTACCTCCCCTGGTCTTATTTTAATGTAGAAGTTGCTCCTCTTGTAAGAAATCTTGAGAATCTTTGGCCAGGCGAAACGGTTGATCCTCAGTCTGTCTCTGTAAATCAGCAGACCGTTGGCGCAGACCCCCAGCATTATTTCAATCCCTTCCGAATCCTGCGGACAAACGACACAAGAAATTATTCAAGAGCCAAATAGCCGTTGTTTATTTCTGAAATTCAAAGAGAAATTCAGAGAGCTGCAAACTTTAGCGTGATGGAGGTCCACCCCATACATGGACAGCTTCTTTGCATTCTCCAAGAAGTTCATTTCAGCCTCTGCGGGCGTCATCCCCCTTAATGAAAACACAGAAATATGTAACAGCACCAACATATTTCATAAAGCAATGAAACCCTGAGCCATGCAGACTGTGGGTGGAATAATCTGACTGAATATGCTTGATGTATTCACTTGTAAGTTTCCAAATTGGAGAGTGAGACAGTCTACTGACTAAGAAAGTGCTTTCATACAAAGTGCAAGCATCTCGAGGCAGACAATATGGTAATGCCCCGGCATCAATCAGAGGCCATGTGGGTGATTAAATGTTTCAGAGCAAGAGAAAACCCCATCAGCATATCGCCCCGGATAAAAAAATCTCATCAACGCGGCAATCTGTCCCGTGATTACTTGTAGGTTCGGTGGAGGTCCATCACCCTCTCCTCCAGCTCCCGGGTCTGGTTGGGGGCGAAGCGAAAGTCGCCAACGTAGTCAGAGCCGTGGTCGTCCAGGTCATAGTCACCCAGCTCGGCCTGGATGGCGTAGGAGCCCAGGAGGGCGTGGGTGACGAACGAGCATGGCAGCCGGCCTGACAGGATGTCATCCCTCAGCTGCAGACACAGGTAGTACCTGCGAGACGAGACGAGAAACGTGAGGGGGAGAGGAGCGGAAGGGGCTTCAGTTTGGCTGTCAGAACAGCCTGAAGCAGGCAGGCTGCAACAGGTAGTCAGCCTGCTTAATCCCAGCCTGTTACAGGCATTCCTGGGATAATCCATGGAAAAGAAAGGGGGTGGGGGGGGTCTAGAAGCTTTGAGATCAGAGAAAATATGCCAAGAGAATTGTTACGATACCTTTATATAAACACACACCCACACACACACTAGCATCTTTACAGATGATGTGTGTTAACAATTCCTTCTTTGACAAACACTTACTGCACAAGCGCAAGTGTTACAACTAGTAATGTGGGGGAAGGGTGAATTGGTGTGTGTGCCTACTATTTGACATATAGTGAGGCCCAACACAATATTGCGAGGAGACATGTGCCCAGAGTCCATTGAGAAGAAGTGCCGTTTGTGGGTTAAGTTTAGGACTAAGGTGTGATTTGAATTTAGATCGATCAAATCAATCTGCATTGTTGCACATTTCAGCAACAAGGCAGTTCAATGTACTTTATATCATAAAAACATCACATCACTTTCACCAGTATGTTGGTCAATGTGTCATGATTTGTGGTGGTGAGGTAAACGCGGTGGACCCCGATTATGGTGAGAAAATGATGATTTAATGCTAAATAAGCACAATAATCCAGGCAGCACAGACGAGCAGAAGGTAAGAAGTTCAAAAGTGGTATAAACTAGACTAGACAAGACAGTAGCATAGACGAGAACCTGACAAGGAAACAAGGAACATAGGTGGATTTAAACACAAGGGAGAGAATCAGGGGAAACAAGGAACAGGTGTAACCAATCGAGGGGTAAACAGGACAACACAGAGACTCCACAGAACACAGAAACCTAAATGAACACACAGAAAAACTCAAATCCTCACACAATGTTCCATTTATTATGGTTCAAAAGCTAATTTTAACCGGATGGGTTTTTATTCTTGATTTAAAGGAATTCTGTGTTTAGGTTAGGGTTAGGCATGTACTGGTAACGCTTGAGGTCAGGGTAGAGGTTCAATTAATGAATGAAAAATGAATGGAAGTCAATACAAATTTCTCAGTTTCTATAGAAGTAAAATTATAACAATAAGACAAAAAACTTCAGGTCACATCAGTGTCACAAAAAGACTAAAAGAAGAAAAAATCATCTTCTCTTCACGTTTATTTAGTTCATTTTGAGCCCAATAACAAAAATTGTCTATGTGCAATAAAAATTTGATAAAAAGAAAAAAAAAAGAATTACAAGGACATGCGTGCATGTGTGTGTACATACTGCATAGAGAGGACTATTATAACCATTACCACCAACTAAAGGAGGTCGTTTAGCTTTTCGTTTTTTAATTGGAATGTGTTTTGCTAGTCTGTTTAAGAAATATTATGTGAATTAAGTTTTAGTTCAAGCTAGAGTTGAGAATAGACTTGCAATGGCTAGAGGCATAAATGCAGTAACTAAAATCAATGGAAGTAAATACAGATCGTCAGTAGGATGGAAGCATGCAGATGTGTGTGTTTGGTACCTGGTAATGTCCTCTGTGAGCTGGGAAGGATCTGGAGGGTAGAACTTCACTGCAAAGGCAAACTGCCATGGAGAGTCTGTTGGAGGAGACGCTGCAGTGAGAACTAAACTCACACTAACTGGAAAATGTATTTCCCATTATGAGTTTGTTGTTCTTCATTTTCTGTCACACTTACATATTTATTATCATCAAACTAATCTTAATGTCCAAAGACAAAAACTTGTGCAAATACAAAACGAATGATAGCTTATTGAGGGAAAATAACTATCCAAATCAACCCAGCAACTCTTTGAAAAAAAGCAACTCTTGTTTCCATAGAAGTTGCTGGCAACATTTGTGATTCCTGACTATCAATATTTTTAAACCATTCTTCTTACAAAAACTGTTTCATTTCAACCATATGGGAGGTATTCATGGCATCTATTTAACATCATGTCAAAAGCATCCTGGGCCATCACATGACCACAGTGTTTTACATCTGGTATGTTCATTTTCTTAAATGCTTTGTTCATTCGAACATCATGTAGTGCTAACTTAATCTGCCAGGTGTGAGGATAACTTTCGTTGGAGCTTCAAATGCAACAAAGGAGCAAAAACAGAGGAAATCTGTAACTGTGACAAAATACAATAAAAACAAACAAGCAGAAAAGGTGTTTCTTCTCAGTGCAGTTATTTCCAGTCCATTTTACTGAAGTTGCATTAATTTGGTCAAAAAGAAAAACTTTTTTAGTAAACTAATGTTCTCTGAAAAGTCACTCACTGCGCATCTGCTTCTTGATCTCTTTGGAGGGATCCAACCAGTTCTGTAAGACAGAAGGCAATGTTCACACAGGGCAGATTGGAAACACGGCTCACACACACACACACACACACGCACACACACACACACACGCAGTCACGTCTTCTTCTAATTGCTAACACTGCTGCTAATGAAAGCCTCTCCATACGGTGGAAGGTAACGGAGCCCTGCGCCCCGCCGAGCCGTTCAGACACGCAGCGATCAGACTCTCCTATCTGATCCCGGTGTGTCCTGTTGCTCAGCTCACCGTGTCTTTAGCCGGAGAACTGGTTTCGTTTTGGCAGCAGCAGCGTTCCGGCGCTCCACGCAGCCGATGCAGAGCGGATGGCAGCTGGAAGCCAAGTTGCTCAGTGGCAGTGAACAGGAATGAAGGAATTGCCCAACAAGTACTCTCAGCATGCTGGACTTGTTACCAAAACACTGACACCCACAATATTTCATCACGCTGACTCACACTGGCTGATCTGAAGGAACTTATTCACAATAGTTGACTTACATTAAAATAATGTGCACCGTCTGACAATAGCAGTAAACGCTTCACATTTTTTCATCTTAACACCAACAGACTGAAATAAAATACATAAATTTGAACATAATTGTGAGACAGAATGTCTTTTACGCAAAAATCTGAAAAGTGTGGCATGTATTTGCATTTGACTGCAGACTCAAGTCTTTTGCTGCCTCTCACAAGTTTTCTTCCATCTAACTGATTTCTCTACCCACACTGTACCAAATAATCCCCACAGTATGATGCTGCCACCACCATGTCTCATACTAGGGATTTGGGGCTGGTGAGTACAAGTAGTTGTCTGCCACATTTAAATTTACATATTTACCTTTTTATTTCTGAAACAGTTAAGTGACAATATGTCACTTGCCTTTAATTCCACTGTTATGCACAAAAACCACAAACATTTCATAAAGCTGTAACATAATGACCATGAAAAAGGTTTTCCAAGGTGCTGTTCTGGACGTTATGCCTATATTCAGTTTCTACTGGTTGAATTCACATATTTAACGGTTTTATTCACTAGCATTTAGATGAAATGGTTTCTATTTTAAAGCTGTTGAGCTTAGCAGGGCCAGGTCATTTACTGGGATATAAGTTTTGACAAGGCTGCAATGTGAGCCGAAAATATTTTTCTTCTGTGTTTGACTCTTGTGCGTTTGTGCGTCTGATTTAAATCCGCCATGTTTGAAGAAGAAGGTGTTAAACCTGAATCAGCCAGAGTGAAGACCTGAACTCTTAGACTTTTCTCTGAGCCTACAGCTAAACTGGGTTCTCAAATTTGACTGATTACAGAGCTACATCACCATTGTGGCAGGATAGCTGAACTTACATCAGCTACATTTTCTATTTTTTAGAGGTGTAGAGCAAGAGCAGCTAATTAGCTTGAGCTTATTAAGCTTATTGTGTTGATGTCGGCAGGCCCAAGTTTTTTTGTTTTATATGCTCAGGAATGTCTAAAAAAAAGTAAAGTTCTGAAATTTTGCTTCCATGTGGATTTTTTTCTATTCTCATCCAGTAATGGAAAATAATTTAAAAAGCTTCTCACTGCAGATTTCTCAACACTTTATTAGAATGCTGTAATCTTCGAGGTGTCCTTGACGGACTTTGTTTGTGCTGCGTTTGCAATACTGTCTGGTCACATTATTTTCTGTGTGTGTGTATGTGTGTGTGTTGTTGCAGGGACTACATAGTTCAGAATGAGCTCGGAGGCAGAGTGTCGTCTCTCCTCTTTATGTGTGTAATTTGTATTTAAAGTTATGATTACATGACAGTACAAGGCAGATGAGTGAAACAGAAAAGCGGTCCCTGAAAACTAACTGCAGTGAAGCATCTCACCAACATTACATCATGACCTGAAGGGCTTGTTTCACTATGGAAGTTGATTTATTTAACCTATTTAAATGAGATGTTCTTTAATTTATTAACAAAGAAAACTTGCAAATAAATAAAAAGAAACTGCTCTGTTTACTTACTTAAACTACACACATGGGCTTTCTTATTCATTGAATGAATTTAACTTTGTTAAATTCATTCAACTTTGTTGAACTTTTTGAATTCACAAATCTGAAACAGAACTATACAAGACACTTTTGGTGAAAGTCAATCGTTTACTTCTATCTAGTTATCCCAAAAGTGGAAAATAAAGTCAGTCAAACTTTTTAGTGGTACCACTCAACATTAGCACCCAATAGAAATATGACAACAATTTAGAGGTTCCTAAAATTGCTTTAAAGTAAACAGCAATGACAGAACTTGTTTTAAAGTGTATATGTGTCTTCTTTGGACTTGAAGCCAACTTCAAACTCCAGGTCAAAAAAGTCCAGATTGGCACTGCGCTGGATTTGACTAGGAAGTTGGAATCCAGAGCTGTGAATTAATAACTAGCTTAATGTATTTGGAAACTGAGAATCTGATATTAATCTCCATTTCGTGGGTGTTTCGGCTCTATCAAAATTGGTTTATTGGTTTATTTTTCAAAACTGCAAAGGGAAACTTTTTTGTGCATTGCAGGTGTCACATTATCAACAACTAGATGTTGCCAGTGGTGCAACATCTAGACAGGAAGTAGTTGGAGGATGATCCTGCAGTGTGTTTTTGAATGACTTACCGCATGAACAAACTTATTTAGGCATGATTTTTCTTGCATTTCTTCTTTAATAGAAATACGACAGTTTTGAAATTGTGTTTTGTTTTTTTTTTAATTAAAGAACATTCACAAAATATGACACATATTTGTAATGGAAATGTAGCTGAAGACTTCTTTTACTTTTTTGGATCAGGCAGCCTTTGTTTAAGAGAGGTTAGACAGGAAAGTGCGTCATCAGAGAGGGGCAAAGGTCATCAGGACGGGACTAGAATCTGCGTTGAGGACTAAAGGTTCCATCCAGCCCCAACTTAAGACTTCTTATATAATTTCATCATCAGAATTTTCAGCCATTGTGTACATCCCGAACTACTGGTGCAGAATGATGACGCATTGTCTCACGTCAATGACATAAAAGTGGAATAAAATGTGACATGACCACACAGACTTCAGTAGCTGTGAAAATTATCAGATAAGTGTGTGATTTAGTGCCCATATGGTGGTGACACACTTAAGTTTTTTTTTTGTTTTTGTGGTGAAAAATCAGAATTGGGCTTTTGAGACTGATGTGAAAAATTAAGATATATGCCACATATGGGCAATGAAAATAAAAAATAAAAAATCTGACTCAGGTCCCAGTTGAGTGCTCAGTGAACCTAGCCATTGTATTTCCAACAAGGAATTCAACAAATCTTACTTCTGATTTTTCGAGCACAACAAGAGTTATGTACTGCAGGTAAAATAAAAAAAATGCTTAGAACCTATTGACAGAGCCTCCCTTTTAAGGATTCTGAGCCGTCCCTCCAAGTTGACTTGTTTTCTCCAAGATGAGATTACTTTTGCTGTGAACTGGCAGTATAAATGAAACTGAAATAGCACTGCAGTGCGCTTTAATTTCCTTGTTATGTTGATCCTCACACTCACGTTTTGCTGCGTGCGACAAAGTTCCGAGCCGCCTGTGGCGCAGAAAGCCGACAGTAATCTGTGGAGCGCCAAGCGCTGCAGAGCAGCTGCATGTTAACGCTGACAGACCTTATGGCAGCCGGTTCCACATCAGCCTGAGAGAAAGAAGCACGTTGATCCTCTAACATCCAGACCGGAGGCCACAATGAAGTTCACTTCCACACTCATTTACAGTCGCAGTCACTAATAAAGAGCTGCTGGCACTTATCTCCTCCTTGAAGCAACTGGCTGAGGGTGAAGACAATCCCTTAGCAAGGTGCTCGTCATCAATTTGTTTTTCTCTCTGAAAAAGCTTAGGAATCTTTAATTACTGACCAGTAAGCGCTTTTACTGCACGTTTGCGACATGAAGCAGTCATTGGGAACAAATGTTCTCCTGAAGAGCGAAGATTAAATTCTCATTCCCCCAACAGAGATGGAGAAAGGCCATCTGAAATGACATTTTAATTCGCCGGCTTGTTTGGTCTCCTGATCGGGAGGGGTCCGCAGGCGGGAGGTAACAGCTGCGCTCCGATAAGTCTCTTTGATGATGCTGTCGTTTCCACCAAATATACAGCAATACCTGCATAAGGAGGAGGTAGGAATATTCCGTTGATCCTTTAAACACCTACATTACGTATAAGATTGCGATCGGACAGTCAAGGTCCAGCCGGTCAGCTGACGCCGCCTGCGCAGGCTGATTAGGGAAACCTTTAGGACGTGCTGGAAGTGTTGAAAGCGACCGGGTCTTGTCATCTTTCCAAACTTCAAAAGCTGAAATGTTTCACTGTTTCCCTGCCGTGTGATCTCACACCTGCCCAAAGGGAGGCTCCCGCTGATCAACACCAACATCAAACCAGGAACTGACAACCAGAGCGCCGTTAAAGACGTGATTACACCATAATATGGCTGATATCTACATCTGTAAAAACAACAAGGATCACAGCCACACCCGGAGGAAATGTTCAAATTATTAGTGAGGTGACTGAAGCTTGATATATGAAAGCATGAATTTATAAAACCTCACCAAAGGGGAAAATAAAATAAAAAAGTGAGTTTAATGTCAAAGAATATAAAAGGAAACAGGTAAAGGAAGACATTACCATGAAGCCACAGGTGTTAATTCATGAAGATAATATCCTGATAGTAACAATTAGCCATAAAAGTGACTTCATGTTAATGTGCTACAACATTAGGAGGATTTTAAAAGAAATTGGGCAGTGTCAGTCAAAGTACTATAGGTTCAGACGTTCAGATTTTAAAACGGCTTCAAAATTAGCAGCAGTCACTTGAAAAAAAATTTGATGGTTAAATATGCAAATATGCCATTGTGTCCAACAAACAGATATATCGAGTTATTTCAAACCACTAAAATTAGTCAGAACTGAGGGTCCTTCTGACTAGCCGTTAGCCTTCCAGAATGTTAGCCCTTAGCCTTCCAGAACATTAGCCGTTAGCCTTCCAGAATGTTAGCCGTTAGCCTTCCAGAACATTAGCCATTAGCCTTCCAGAATGTTAGCCGTTAGCCTTCCAGAACATTAGCCGTTAGTCTTCCAGAATGTTAGCTGTTAACCTTCCAGAACATTAGCCGTTAGTCTTCCAGAATGTTAGCCGTTAGCCTTCCAGAATGTTAGCTGTTAGCCTTCCAGAACATTAGCCGTTAGTCTTCCAGAATGTTAGCTGTTAGCCTTCCAGAACGTTAGCCTTCCACAATGTCAACCCTGAGCCTTCCGGAACTTTAGCCGTTAGCCTTGCAGAACTTTAGCCGTTAGCCTTGCAGAACGTCAATAACTTCAAATCATCACTTCTAGAAAGGCCTAAGTGTTAGGAATACACTTTTAACATGCATATATTTCTTATAAAAGAACAGACAAAACAGAATAGAGTGCAACTGTTCTGAGACATTACATTAGCTAATTACTTATCAGTCTGGAGTCCCATGGCTGTAATATAATAGAGACTTCTAGAACTCACAGAGGTCATTTTGACCCAACTTGTCTCATCAGCTCTTAAAAGTTCTCCCATTTCCTTCATTAGCCGCAGACCATTGAGGTTTAATTCATCCTATTAAAGGATTTCTTCCTCCAGAGCAGCACTCCCTCTCATGAAATACTTCTATTACTAAATTTAATAGACACAGAACTATTGGAAAGAGAAGATGAAGCATTTCTTTAGCTCATTCAAGTGGCTTTTTTTGTTCAGGCCCAGACCGACCTATGAAATATCCACTTTTTATTCATCTTTGATGGACGGTGCACCAGAGAGAGCCGACCAATGCAGAGGCGAGACGAATACAAATCGCTCACTGAGGAACACGTCTGCGCCCCGACGCAGCCGCGTCAGTTTGTTCTAGCGCCAAATCCACTGACCTTCTGGCTTTCTGTGTCAGCAAAGGTCAGGCCAAAGTAGTCCTTCTCCAGCAAGTTGATGTGCTCACACACCATGTCCATCAGGGTCTGTCCTTTGGAGTGCTTCTGCAGACACAAACACACACAGACACAAAAAGGTTGAGAGAAAGTAGAGGAAAGCTTCTGTGGTTCCTGAGGCTAGCTTTGGTTAGCCTCTTACTAGTGTTGGTTTTCCTGTAAGTTTATAAAGCTCCTGTTTTATGGTCTGTTTTTCACTTCCTGTTTCTTTTGTCCTTTTAAGTTAATTTTCCTTCCTGTTTGGATTTAACACATGTTTTTTTAATTCACTAGGTTTCCTTATGTAACTCTGCTTTGCTTTTATACATTGTGTTTATAAAGGTTACTGGGACCAGTTTTCTTCCCCGGTCATCTTTCATTGTCTTGTGTTTAAACTGTTTTTTATCTTTCTGCAACTAAATTGCTGTACAATGAGCCCATACTTTGGGACTTACTAACATAAAACATAATGCTTCTTTTATGCTGTTTTACTTACATTTTGTGGTCATACTATTTAATGTCAGATTATGACTACATGTTACAAGCAGAGCATCTTCTTCTATGCATTTGCTGATTCATCCAAGTCTTGTGACAAACTGCAAATACAAAGGAGTATTAGTTTATTTGTAGTTTTCTTTTTAATTATGAGAATAAAGTCATAATATTATCACAACATAGCTGTAATATTAGCAGAATAACGATGCAAAATTACTTGAAGAAAGTTGTAAAATTACAAGAGAACAAGTGGATATGAGAACAGCAAAGCTTCTGTAGTTGTGTAGCTCTGATGCGAGCAGCTCACCATGTCCGAGTGGTTTCTTTCTTTGAAACAAACATCGTTTCAAAATCCTGTGACTGATGGTGCTGATCAGTTAAAAGTATTTCCTTAATTGCAAAACCGAAACCAAAGTATAACTTCACCAAAGAAAATATTATGCGCTAATATATGACCTTTTTCTGGTACAATTATGATTTTATTCTCTACTACAGCTTTATCCTCGATATCTTATAACTTTATTCTAATGACATAACTTTATCCTCATTTTCTTATGACTCTATCCTAGGAATTTTATGACTGTTCTAATATTATTACAACTTTATTCCCATTAAATGATTTTACTCTTGTATGATTTTTTTCTCATAACATTAAAAATTGGGATTACACAGCATGTTTTGTATTAAAGGGTATCAGAACAAAGAGGCCAGTTAAAATTTCCCATAGCTGCATCACCTGTCATAGATATACAGTGTTTTGTGTCAATCACATAAAATTTAACAGAAATACAAAGGAGTTTGTACCTTCCACCTCAGCTCTTCAGCTCCCCATGCTGCATTTAATTTCAAATATTTAAGATATGCTCTACAGAAAAAAAGGTGAATTGTTGAATAGTAAAGCAAGAATAAGCAGAGGTCCATTGTATATCCTGCCAAGGTTGCTGTAAGGAAGCTTTTGAAATTTCAGATTTTTTTTCCCCCCCATTTCAAATTCAAATGACTTTTCTGGTTTTCATCTTCACCATATAGTTTTTGGCTCTGCATTTCCTACAGGAGCAACAGGAGATGAGCCTCTCTGGAACCAAGAATTTCAGACATTTCAGAGACATGCATTAGTGTTGTACATTAGTATTATACGTAATACATGATAATAACAATGTACTGACGGTTCTATTTCCACACAGCTCACTGAAGTGTACTTTAAATAAACATAAAAATAAGTAATTACAAAATTATTTCTTAACCTTTAGACATTTTTTTTAATCACAATTATTGAACTCAAACCTTTAAGAGGCTAACATCCAGTAAGAAGCCAAGGTGAAAGTGAGTTTATGTGTTGAAACTGTGATGGAACTTTTCTGCAAACACAGAATAATGTTTGCTTTAAGTGGTTTAATGAGATACTAGCAGTCATAAACACTTTATTCTTCCATCGCCAGCTGCTGTTTATAAACATCTTGACTGTTGATCTTCAGGTGGTTCTGGAAAATCCAGCTGTGCAAGTCGGAATTCCAACTTCAGTGAGAGAATTTTGTTTAAGTTTTCTGACTTGGAGCTCGTGCAGCTGGGCATTCCAACATCAATGTTTTTATTGAGATATAAATAAATAAAATACAGATATTACAATGACTAACAGAACATGCACAGAAAGAAAAATATATGTGCAAGAAAAGAACAACGGCCAGTGTAGTCTTTAAGGCATTTGTAGTGTTTTTGTTGATACCGTGGAAAAAAAATAATAATAAAACATTATACAATAAAGGCATACAAATACTTAATTTCTTAATTGCATTATTCATCATAATAAGAACAACACAACTGCTTATAATGAAAAAAAAAGTAATAACAATATTAGCAATAAAAATTTTACACAGTTTGGCCCCAAGGAGGCCCCTAAAGGAGCAAAGGCCACAAAGCTACAGCACAAACAAATTCCCAGTCCAGAAGCAGCATTGGCGGTAGAGAAATATGTTCACTACCAGCCCGCCTTGGCGGGTTGACAATTTGAACAGAAAACAAAAACTACATTCAGTTTGAACTTTTTTTCAATAGGGCTACCAAGCAGGAAATCAGAAAAATACTTGAATAACTCAGGAATGATGACGACCCTCAGAATTAATATTGAACACACTTTGAGATATTTTTACTAATAAGAATAATTGTAAATGTCAGTAGAAAATGCAATAAGTAAGGGAAAACAAATAGAACAGTTAGAAAACAGCTATTGATACCATTTTAAAGTGTTTTAAAAATGACTGGAGACACATCTTAACTAAATGCTTTCTGTGGTGTTTGTAGCCAAAAGGTGGAAATGTTCAACATAGGAAATGACTGCAAGAATGTTGGGGTTGTGTAGTTAAAGTTTGCTGTTAGTGATTACTGCACCACACCTGTGTTAAGGTGGCCATGCTTTATGTTCAATTATTCTGTGCATATGCATGGCAAACTTATTGTCAGTGAATTGGTTTTCATAGAGTTAAGAATAAATCATATATTTTATAAAAATTTGCTTGTATTTGTATAAAATTTGTAATCAAAAGAAGAAACGAAAACAGTGGCTGGTGAAATGTTTGAGTGGTCAGTAAAAAATGTTCTCTACTGGCCACTGTGGCTGGAAATTAAGACTTCACATTTTACTTTCCATCCCTGGTTTAAACTGGCATAGCCCCTATTTTTAAGCAGGGGTTAGGATGCTAACCTCTACTTAGCATTCTAACTTGGGGTGCACCAATAACTTGGTAAGTTGGTCCTGATTTTCTTAACTTTGGGGTGTGAAACTGATCTTGTCCACCAATTTTATCTACCTTGGCAAAGATTTGAAAATCAGCCACTGTCTCCTTTTGTTCTGCTCTTGACTGGCCCATCAGGTCATGTCTGCACAATGTCTCCACTGTTGAATGAGCAAGTCAGGTTTTTTTAAAAATTGACGATCAGCCAAAAAACTGCAATCAGTGCACCCTAGTACTAACCCTAATACTAATGGCAGCATTAAAGGACATGTGCAAGAATCTAAATCAGAGTACATTTTGATTTTTCCTGTGTTTACATAAGCTTCAGACACAAAACAAACTGATACCAGTGTTTTTACAGATGCAGGCAATTCTAAAATATCACATTTGTGAGATGTGAACACATTTCATATCCAAACTGTAGGTGCAGATGCATATTTCTGCCCTTACTGAAACCACCACAACAAGCATTTTGGTTCAGGTTTAACCACTGACAGGATTACATCAGTGTGCGTAAAGAAGGAAAAAAGCCCTCACTTTTACGGATGCACTCAAGTTAAATATAGAACAAAGACGGCCGAGTTAATGTTTACACCTAACCACACACTGTTATCCTCTCACACATGCTTCCTTTTCTTGTGGCTCCTTTTGTGCACCGACAGTAAAATTGGGCTAGTAGTTGCCAGGGAAACAGATGCAGTGTTATTCCTTTTGTTTCTTAATATCCCAAGGGTATGACGAAAAAGTGCCTGAACTTTTTTTGTCAGCGCTCAAGCGGCATTTGGAGAATGGATAGAATATTGCATTGACAAAAATAAAGAGAGAGAAATAAAAAGTCGTGTTGCTGCATTGTTCTCACTCTGATGTGACACATGAAGAGCAGCTAGCTCTGAGCTGAGCCTGAAATAGCCCAGTGGAATGCATCGGCCCAGCCTGCTCTGACCACACATGCGGGGTGGGTGTGGCGCCTCCGCTGCTGGCCGGGGGCCAACGGGGAGCTCCACCAGGCATCCATGACTGAAAACCTAATTAACCCAGGAATACGGCAACTCCTCTAGAGAAACACAGAGAGCGCGAGCGAAGCGACAGAGCGAGGCTCAGGAGGCTGCGGCACGCTGCCGCCTGTCGACACTCAGGTTCATGGCTGTCGCTAAACTGGAACATTTCCATACAATTCCATGCAAAAGTATTCACACCCCCTGTACTTCAAGGGTCACTTGAAGTCTGCTGGTCAGTTTTACTCACCTGCAGCCTGATGTCTTCTGTTTTTATAAAATTATTCCTGTTCAAAGTTTAACTAGACAAGTACCCCAGTTAACCCAACTTTTCTTGAATTATCCAGTGGTGGGATTCTTTTTATTTAGTTAATTTCACAGTCTGGAATTAATTACTTGCAATTAATTATGTTTTAATCAAAAGCTATATTGATAATATAAATATTTTCAATACAAAAACTTTTTGCTGCTAAATGAGAGAATAAATAGATATATTAGCTCAACAACAAAGATATCTATTGTTTTTAATCTGTTATTTAGGTTCTTCTACCATCAGGTTGAACAACCTGATGGTTATTCTATCCATTCATCTTTCCAGAGTTTCAGGAGTTTCTGATCATTCATGGAGCTTCTATAGAAATGTGGACTGTAGACGCTGATGTTAGCACTGGTGACGTCTGTGCTACTGTTACATGTTTAGCATTAAGATGCTATTTTAGGCTTCAGTAGCTTCACTGACAGGCTAACTCCTTTAGCACAGCTTGAACACAAGAGTCTTCCCACCGTCCAATCAGATCACTTTTTGAAGCAGAAAGAGAAGCACATCTTATATATATATAGATATAACTATATATATATAGATATAGATATATATATATATATAGATATAACTATATATATATATATATATATATATATATATATATAGTATATGCATAGTGTATTCTGTATGCATAGTGTACAGAAACATCTGTGCAGAATATGGACTGGAAACCCCGAGATCAAAGTGGGGAACACCCCCAAAGGTG